>JAYJMB010029934.1:0-36799 GCA_036873735.1 Pouteria campechiana | reverse complement strand
AGTAGTTGTTTTAAGTTATTTTAAGTTCAATTTGATTTCTTTGAATGATTACAATTTGGGCACTTGTAATCTGAAATGTTTGTGTATGAGTTACATGATTTTAAACATGAATTATCTGTTGCATGCAACCATAATTAATATATTATATTAGCATGAATCAAATTGCATTGAAAATAATAGAATTTGGATGAACAGTGCACTGACAGAACGCCTTACCAAGTACCCCTCTTGAGGTTAATTAAGACCTAGTTTAGTAATGTTATTTTGCAAATATACAAATATGGGGTTAAAATAAAAATAACTAAATACTATCATATCAAATGTTATGAACAAATTCCATCGTTTGATACCTCAAAAAAATCTGAAACCCTAAAAATGAGATGCTGATAGCGTCCCACCCTTTTGAAATTTTGCTTCATTTTTAATCTTTTCATTTTGAATTAATTTAAGCTAAAATGTTTACCACCTATTATATTATGAGGAATTGACGTACAACTTTTGAGGGGCAAAAGAGATGTATAATTTCATCTAATATTTTTTCTTTATTTATTCATATTTTAATTTCAAATTGATCAATTTACATTATTTTGACCTAAAATTTGGACCAAACGTTTTTCATATTATTGAGAATCTATAAAAATATTTTTAGGTTAATTTTATATTTATAAACTATTAAATAAGAATTTTATTTTAGAAATTATGTACATGTATTCTACGGCCCTGGGAGTACCGATAATTTCAATTTTGGTGCCTAATTGGCACCTAGCCTAGTGTAGCTCATATATATATATATATATATATTTTATAATGATCATGGGGCTAACTTCTGCCCACCATGTGGCGAGGAGTGGCCTGGTTGGCCAGTGGGGGGTTGTGTGGGAAGTTGGCGCGGTCGGGCATTGCTATTGGCCTGAATGGCCTGATTACCATGAATGGCCTGAGTAGCTTGTGTAGGCGTGTTTATGGAGAACTGGTACTCTTGTCAGGTGATGAGGGCAGGGTGCCACTGGATATAGCAATATGGTTGTGTGGGCCTAGCAGGCTTCTAGCCGGGAATACCGGGATGGACCTGACACGCTGAAGAGTGAAAGGGTAGTATTCTGGTTTGTTTGCCTCTCAGGGAGGAGTGTGTAGATGATGGTGGAGCAGTATACTAGTATAAAAGGTAATCGTGGATTGACAGATAAAAAAAGAGCATTATGACATATCGTTATTCGAGCTGGTATTGACCGGTTAACTATGTATACGATATCATTATGAGTATGTGTATAAAATAATTAATGAGATATTAACATTAAAATCTTAATGAACCTGGTCACTGACTGACTATGACATCCTACATATTGCATAGCATGTTTTACCTATTTGCATCATTGTTTACTATATTTGCCATTGTTTATTACATTATTTATAGTTATATTTTTTCGCTTACCTGCTTACTGAGTTTTACCCAGACTCACCCTTTTATTTAAATTTTTAGGCGACAAGTCAGAGGACCGAACCCAATAGGGTGTTGGGTCTCGTGATGGGGCTAGGCCATGACACCAGTAGAGGCTTTACTCCTTTTCATGATGTTTGATGATGTATAATATTTTATGGATTTTAGATATATATTAGACATGTATCATTATTTAGTTTTACAACATGCCATTTTATAGCGTGGCTGTATATGATTTGACAGCTAAGGTACAGTGTACCTCGATCTTGGTCTGTGGGTGTTGTGGTGATGTGTGTTTTGGAGGCAGCAATTATATAATTTGTGTGGAAAATGGTAGTGCCTAGAAGTGACCTTATTATATTTGCATATTTGAAGGTATTTTTTATATAATTATTGTGCTTTAGCATATTGTATACAGGATAATGGTGGTAAATTAGGGAAAACTCTACTAGAATTTTCTTTGAATTTACTACTAGTAACACTCCAGGGAGGAAGGGCGTTACACATAAGTCCAAGGAAGGAAAGAAATTGGCAAAACAAAAAGTCTGTGCTATGGCACAACAAAACTATGTCGTTGCGAGCTTGAGACACAATTCTAGATTTTCTGAAATGGCTTGGACATGACTTCAGATTTTCTGCAATTGCATGGAAATGAAGCAAAAATACAAATCTTCAAGGAAAGAAGTATAAAAACAAAGTGAATTCACCCTAGGGGAGAGCTAGGATAGTAGCGGGGATGTTTTTGGAGATTCTTGGAGAGGCTTTTGGAGAGGAAGAAGTTTCAAGTTGCAAATTAAGCTATGCATCGTCAAGAAGAGTTTGTTACCATTTCAATCCTTGTTCTTTAGTGTTTTCCATCCTATTCGTCATTTGTAACTCGGATTGTAGTTGGAATCCAAATTTTGATAATGTTATATGAATGTTTTATAGATTCTTATTTCATTATTAGTAGCTAAATTCCTCCTAGAGGGGAGATGGATCTTATGCTGACATTATGGTGTGATTAATGAGTTATATGATTGAGAGTTCCTGTTGGTCTATTTGTGATGCTTTGCCTTTAATGCCTTCAATTTATTGGTTGTTTATTGAATGAATAGAGGTAATCTTGAGTACAATCTAGGCATCATAACATGGGATGCTAGATGACTCGGGAGAGCTTCTAAGTTCTATGAAATCATTCAAAAGAATCACAGAGTATAATGCATTCTTTACTATTTAATTTTTATAGGGATATCAAAATTTGAATGTAGAGAGTAGATACTTACCTTAGCACTTGGGAGAGGGAGTTGAGTGAGTTAGCATTCTTCATTTATAAACCAATAGAAAGATCAATGTATAATGAGTTAAGAGCACTATGATTGAAGCATAAGTGAAGTCGTTCTCTAGAGCCTCTTTACCTTGAATTCTTCCATTCAAAAGCCTGTCTATTTCTACATTTTAGTTAAATTCACACCACTTGATCTTCTGAATAAAATTAGGATTATTCACTATAATAGATAACTTAATTAGAATACACAATCCTTATGACGATGATACTTTCTTATTACTATACTATAAAACTTGACATCATAACTTGTGGTTAGTTTACAAAGAATAAGTTTTTGGCATCGTTGCTAGGGATTGGTGTAGTTTAATTTATCAATAATATTGCGATGAGATAGTTCTAATTTTAATTTGGATTTCCGTTCTTTCATTCTATTCTGAATTTTCTATTATCTTATCTTTATTTGATTCGATTTCTTTTTGTTTCCTTGATAGTGTGCGAAAGATCTAAGATAACTTGATTTCACTCTGTTTGATCCAAAGATTGAAAGAACAGTTCAAGAAATCAAAATGGCAAAGAGAGTCAAATCAAGCACAATTGTAGAACCAAATCAATCAAGAGCAACCAAAGACTACTTCAAGCCAATGGTTAATGATAACTATTCTGGCATAGCTCATCCAACGATCAGTGCGAAAAATTTGAGCTAAAACCAGCTTTGATCAACATGGTGCAGTAAAATCAGTTTGGAGGTTCATCAAGTGAAGATCCAAATGTTCAATTGGCAATGTTCAGAGAAATAAGTGATACTGTGAAAATGAATGGTGTTCTAGATGAAGCCTACTGAGATTTTTCCCATTTTCATTGAGGGATAAAGCAAGAGGTTGGCTGATGAATAGGAAGCATCACCATGTGGGATGAGATAGTAGAAAATTTCTAGCAAAATTCTTCCCACTTGCAAAGACTGCTCAAATAAGAAGTGAGATAGGGCAATTCAAACAAATGGACTTTGAGCCGCTCTACAAATACTGGGAGAGGTTCAAGGACTTGATCAGAAGATGTCCTCAACATAGTTTTCCTGACTGACTTCAAATTCTATTGTTCTACAATGGGTTGAATGGTCAAACTAGGACAATTATGGATGCTACTTCCAAAGGTTCACTCATGGGAAAGACTACAAAAGATGCTTATGCACTACATGAAAATATGGCATCTAATACTTTTCAATGGCCAAACGAACGAAATATGGTGAAGAAGGTAGCAAGTTGTTATGAGGTGGAGCCAATCACAGCCCTCATCGCACAGATGTCTTCGTTAACATATCAATTAGCAATAGTTAATTCTGCACCTAAGAGAGTGTCTATTGCAGGAGAGTCATTTCCTTTTTCTTTACCAATTGAAGCATACATGGCTGCAGATCCAACCAAAGAAGAAGTGCAATTTGCCAACAATAAGGGTTACAATAATTTTTGGGGGAATAACATGCACAACCCATATTATCCTAGATATTTGAGGAATTAGGATAATCTCCCTTATGGCAATCCAAGGAACAGTTTGAACCATCCTCCCAAATTTCAACCTCAACAGCAATCACAGCTAGCTGAAAAGAAGCCATTTTTGGAAGATCTCATGGGCACATTTGTAAGTGAGAGTTGAGCTGGATTTTTCAAAAATGAAACAAGACTTGATAACGTAGAGATAACTATGGGAAACATAGAACATGTATTAGTGAAGGTGGATGAATTCATCTTTTCAGTTGATTTTGTGGTGCTAAACATGGAAGAAGACCATGAAGTACCCCTCATTCTTGGAAGACCATTCTTAGAAACTAGAAGAGCATTAATTGATATTCAACAAGGTGAGTTAACCTTGAAAATCAATGAAGAAGAGGTAAAGTTTAATATTTTCTATGCTATAAATTTCCCAGTTAAGAAGAATTCTTGTAATAGGATTGAGGTGTTGAATGGTTATATAACTTCCATTTTTTCTGATGAAATTATTCAAAATCCACTAGAAAATTATATTACAAATTCCGTTAGTCAAGATATGACAGGTCCCAAGGAAGTCATGAAGCATTATCGAAAGAGAAAATAAATAATGAAGTGGAAGTTTTGTATGAAGAATCGGTTGTGAAAGAAGTAAAAGCTGCATTGGAACTAAAGCAACTACCAGATCACCTTAGGTATGCTTTTCTAGGCAATGATTCGACCTTCCTAATAATCATTTCTTCTTCTTTGACAGGTTTGGAAGAAGAGAAGCTACTTCGGGTGTTAAGGGATCACAAATCAGCCATTTCATGGTCGATTTAGGACATCAAGGGACTAAGTCCAGCCATCTATATGCATAAAATTCTGATGGAAGATTCTTACAAACCCTCCAAAGAGCATCAAAGAAGACTCAACCTTGTAATGAAGGAGGTAGTACATATTGATGTGTTAAAACTATTGAAAGCAAGTATTATCTATGCAATTTCTGATAGTGAGCGGGTTAGTCCTATGCAATGTATACCAAAGAAAGGTGAAATGACTGTTATCTGAAATGAAAACACTGAACTAATACCTACTAGAATTGTCACTACATGGTGAGTGTGTACTGATTATAGAAAATTAAATAAAGCCACCAGAAAATATCATTTTGCTCTACCTTTCAGTGACTAAATGATAGACCATTTGGCCGGATATGACTATTATTGCTTTCTTAATGGGTACTCAGGCTATAATCAGATTGTAATAGATCCAGAAGACCAAGTGAAAACAACTTTTACATGTCCATATGGTACATTACGTACAAGAGGATTCCCTCTGGCTTGTGCAATGCTCCTGCCACTTTCCAACTATGCATGATGGAAATTTTTCATGAGATGGTGGAGAACATTATGGAAGTATTCATGGATGATTTTTTAATTTTTGGTTCTACCTCGATCAATGCATGCATAACTTGTCCCTTGTTTTGTAGAGATGTGAGGAGACTAACCTAGTTCTTAATTAGAAAAATGTCACTTCATGGTTAGGGAAGGCGTTGTACTTGGGCATAAAATTTTAGCTCAAGGAATGAAAGTAGACCAAGCAAAAATTTCAGCCATTGAACAACTCCCACCTCCAACCAATATAAAGGAAGTTCATAGTTTTCTAAACTTTTGTGTAATCTTCTTGATAAAGACAATCCTTTTAATTTTGATGAATCGTGCTTGTAAGCATTCAATACGTTGAAGGAGAAGTTGGTTTTGGCTCCAATTATGGTGATGCCTCATTAGGACCGACCATTCAAGATAATGTGCGATGCCAGTGACAATGCAATGGGAGCTACACTTGGACAAAAGTAAGACAGAGTCATCAAAGCCATCTACTATGCAAGCCACGCCCTGGATGAAGCATAACAAAATTACACTACAACCCAAAAGGAACTGCTAGTTGTGGTGTTTGCATTGGATAAATTTTGGTCATATGTTATTGGTTCATAGTCATCATGCACATTGATTATGTAGCCCTTTGACACCTATTCACAAAGAAGGATGCAAAACCAAGGTTGATTCTGTGGATTCTGCTACTAAAAGAATTTGATGTGGAAATCTAAGATAAGAAGGAAGCTAAGAATGTAGTAGCCAACCATCTGTCTAGGCTGGAAAAACACCTAGAAGCTGAAGAGTCTATATATGAGAAGTTCCCTGATGAGTAACTCTTCATGTTGAGTGAAAAATGTCTATGGTTTATAAATTTTGTGAACTATATTGCATGTGGAACCTATTGTTTCTCATAGGATGGCTATACCCAAGAGGAGAGGGATTAATTGGGTTTATACAAATTTCTTGCCTATCCCCTATTTAACTAATATCCCCTTTTTCGTGCTTGTGTATTATGCAATTTAAACTAAGTAATTAAACATTAAAGTGCAAGAAAATAAATAAACAAGCACACATAAACAACATAATTTTTATAATGGTTTGGAAACCCTATTATTACATCCACTCTCCCAAGAGCACACACTATTGTGCCTTGGTTCCATTATATCCCATACATTGAAAATACAAAATTGCTCCCAATATTCTTCTAGATTTTAACTCTAAGGGGCATAAATAGTGTTCATAACACTCTTTTGGATTCTAGCTCCAGAGGATATAAACATAGTGCTCCCAACACTCTTCTAGTTTTCATGAGCTCACTAGGAAACTCACTAATTTCGAAGATCAATGGCAAACTTATTATTTTTCCAAAGCTCACCAATAACTCTCTAGTTTCAAGTTTACTAGAAAACTTATATACTTTTATATAATGTTTCACTCAAGCACAGGAGAAGATGTGATCCTTTAGCAGCTCTATGTAATACAAAATGATCTTCCCAGAATGTAGAGATAATGGCTATAATGATTTGAAGGTTAAAGCTCATTAAATATAACTGAAGGTTAAGATTGTGGCCATGGGTGGAAGGATTTGCATAAGATTAAGATCATTTGAAATGTCTTCCTTCATTACCTTAAATTGTCTCACATCTTCTCCTTAAATAGCTCTCTTAAAAACTTGACCCTTGGAGGAAGATGATCTTTATTGAATGTAGAGATGAAAGTAGATGAGCAGGAAATAAATGTAGAAGACCATTCTGATAATCTCTGATTTGAAAATGTCATCTTCTAATTAATTCCCATATGCTTAGATCCATTCTGTAGTGTCGACCTTGACATAGAAGAATGTGAATAGCTAGTTCAGGCACCTGACGAATGAGGAGATGCTGCAACTTTGACTTGACTAACTATTTTGGAAAGAAGACAATAAATTCTAACAAACTCAGTTGCTCCACTTTGACTGGTGCTTTATTGCATTTGTCTGAAGCTAATATTAGACAAAGTCTCTTTCCAGCTGAACAGAGTCTCTTCATCTCCTACTTTGTCTATAGTTGATTCCAAATGAATTTAAGCTTCTTTATTTTCAGACAAATGTATTTTGCTCTCTGAACTTCTTCTATCCACTACCTTTTTATTGTTTCTTGAGATTTTGAATAGACTATTCAGATTGAAATCTTTGAGCATATTTTGAAATCTCTATAACTCAAACTTTCTGAAATGTGGTAGATGGTTAGAACAAATATCTGTAGTCCTACACTTGGAAATTTGAATGTGTTCTTGATGTTTGATTCTTGTTTAGCACTTAGAACCTTCAAGTATTTCATCTCCATCAATGGATTATCTACTTTTACAATCCAGAAAGGTTGTGGACCACTTAGAAGAATATTGTTATAAGATATAATTGCTATAGAGTATTGAATTTTCAATATTTGAAAGTAGTGAATTTTCACTTTAACAAATTACTATAGCTAATTATTGTAGCATTGCTTTGTCTATTAATTTGTTTAAAGTAAGTCTCAAATGAATAAGTTTGTCAGTAGTTACTGTAGCAATGTTACTATAGCAGATCATTGTAGCATCGCTTTGTCTGTTAATTTATCTGAAGTAAGTATCAGATGAATAAGTTTATCTACGAGTACTATAGAAGATTACTATAGTAGATCGCTATAGCACCTCTTTGTCTGTTAATTTGTCTAAAGTAAGTATCAGACGAATGAGTTAGCCTGTGGGCACTATAGCAGCGTTACTATAACAGATTACTATAACAGATCATTGTAGCAGTGCTTTGTTTATTAATTTGTCTGAAGTAAATATCAAATAAATAAGTTTGTCTATTGGTACTATAGTAGGTTACTGTAGCAAATCATTATAGCAATTCGTCTATTAATTCATCCGTTGCTTTGTCTTAGATGAATATTGTCTTCCACTTCATTTGTCAATGTAACAGCATCATAACAAAATTACTGTGGTAGTGGATTTGCACTTGAAAATTTCTACACTTTTGCCACATTGTTAACTTGACATTTTTTATTTTTCATTATAAATCATAATATAATTATCCATATGAAATTTGCATAAGTTATAAAGCATGGATATGCAATTGGAATCATGATTTATTTTTATAAACTCATCTAAGCATTATTTAAAAATATATCTAGACTTATATCAAGATGTATATGCTTACGTAAATTATATCCTAATAAGGTACGAATATTTTAAGCATATCTTTCTACATTTCAAGCTTCCATACTAGTAGTATCAGTAGCATAAATCAAGTCTTAAGATAAGTTTTATTGTCATCAAAATCATATAATAATCCAATAGAACCTTGCCTCCTGACATTTCATGGCAACAAAAGAAGAAATTCCTACATGATGTCAAGGCCTATCTATAGGATGAGCCTTTGTTGTTCAAGATATGTGTTGGTTAGATTATCCAGAGATGAGTTCTAGAAGAAGAAATGCAAAATATTTTGTAGAGTTATCTTTTGTCTCCATGTGGAGGCCATCACGGTGCCGATAAGACAACTGCAAAAATCCTCCAATCAGGCTTTTATTTGCCCACACTCTTCAAAGATAGCTACAAGTTTGTAAAAACTTATGATAGTTACCAAAAAATGGGCACAATTTCAAGAAGGCATGAATTACCATTGACAAATGTCCTTAAAGTGGAAATTTTTGATGTCTGGGGAATTGACTTTATGGGACCATTTTCAATGTCTTTCGATTACTCATAAATTCTGCTTAAAGTTGATTATGCTTCCAAGTGGGTGGAATTGGTAGCCACAATAGCCAATGATGCGATGGTAGTGTTGAAGTTTTTGCAAAAGAACATCTTCACTAGGTTTGGGACACCGCGAGCCACCATTAGTGATGAGGGATCACATTTTTACGATAAACTATTTGACAACCTCCTCTCCAAATATGGTGTGAGATATAAAGTGGCGCTCACCTATCATCCACAAGCTAATGGGCAAGCGAAGGTGTCTAACTAAGAGATTAAGTAGATTCTGGAGAAAACCGTTAGCATCAATCGGAAGGACTAGTCTAGAAAGCTTGATGATGCACTATGGGCCTATAGAACAACTTTCAAGATGCCAATTGGGATGTCTCCGTACAGATTGGTTTTTGGGAAGGCATGTCATCTTCTAGTTGAGCTAGAACACAAAGCATTTTGGGCTGTGAAAAAGTTGAATCTGAATTCTAAAATTTCAGGGAAGTAGAGGCTACTCCAACTTAATGAATTGGAAGAATTTAGAAATGAAGCTTATGAGAATGCACAGCTCTACAAAGACTAAACTAAACAGTGGCATGACAAGATCATTTTGCAGAGAAAATTTTGACCAATTCAACAAGTTCTACTTTTCAACTCTCCGCTCAAATTGTTCCCTAGAAAACTGAAGTCAAGGTGGTCTGGACTGTTCATTATAGAGAAGCTATTTCCTCACAAAGCGATGGACCTGAGAACTCAAGGTGGGTGAACATTCCAAGTGAATTGGCAAAGGATCAAGTATAACTTTGAGCATGAGTAGGCAAACCAAAGTGAAGATTTCACCCACTTCAAAGAAGAGCAATGAAGAGAAGTACAGTTGGGCTGAGACTATAAACCAAGTGCATTTTGGGAAGCAACCAAAGTTTCCAAACTTTCTTACCATTAAAATTTCTTAATCAATTTTAGATTAGTTGATTTCTTTCCCTAAGTAATTTTTAATTCTCTTTTGGCAAATGTACTAGCTTAATGTCATTGATTCAGTTAATCATGTTATTTGGAAAGTTAAAGCACCTCATTGGATTGCAAATAGACAGAGATGGACTACTCTCTTTCATTCAAGATAGCAAATTCATGGAACAAAGGAGGATTTGGAGCACCACACTTCATCCAGCAGAGTAGTGTCATGGCACAAAAATTCAGTGCCATAGCACAAATTGATTTAAAAAAAAGAAATGGAGCACTCAGCAACATTATGCCATGTCACACCTTCAAACATTAACTTGAAAAAAGAACCAAACAGCAACATTGTGCCATGGTCACCTCTCCGCTTGAAAAAAATTTCATATACAACAAATAAAGAATCATGGGATAATCCTTATCGTCATCAATCAACATGCTACACATTCACCTTATTACAGTAGGAAGAAAACTCGGGATATTTACTATCCCTACCAATCCATGCAATAAAATATACATCAATATAGGGCATAATATCCAACACAAGCATAAGATATTCTTTATCCCTTTTGTCTAGACATCCATACATAAAAATAATTATCATTATGTACAAATATAATGGATACTTTCTATCCCAAACATCACAAGTTCATATCATAACCAATCATTACAATTCGAGAAATACTTGTTATCCCCAACTTTCATATATTCACAAATCTAATAAACATCAACATTTAGAAAAGCACGGGATATCCAGTATCCCTAATCATGCATACATGTCCATATTCAGAACATGGGATATTCGCTATCCCCATATAGTCATACAATCAATCAGAAAAGAGCCTACTTACCTCATAAGTCTTCAAGTTTCGTAACTTATCAAGCTCCATAGCTTCCCATGCTGCTCAATATTCCTACACATATAACCATTCTATTCATTTACCAAGGAAATGTTAATTAATTCATATCAAGCCAATCAATTATACTTTCTGGATATCATCAATTAGTCCACTAGTAATTCCATAGACCTTTCAAGTGCATAGCTACACTCTAACATTAACCACAAGGCCATCTAACTTAGATTCCTCATTTCCTATAACATGATTAACATATAAATACCCTTAAAAATAATTTTATTTAGCCTTTAATTCAACCAATTTACTACTTAAACTCTTTATACACAAAATCCCTTTTTAACTTCTAATTAGGTCATCATCCAAAATTGGATTTCTCACTCTTAAACAAGCCCCAAAACATTATAATTACTGAATTAGGCCTCCCCCCATGATTCCATACCCTTTTTCCCCAAAAATACTATTCATGGCTAGCATGAAACCCTAGCAAGGCAAAAATAACAAATTTAATGGGGAAAATGCACTTACCATGAAATCCAAGCGTGACTTTTTCCCTAACACAAGGATTCGACCTCAATTGTTTATGAATTGCTACTAAACCCAATTTTTCTCCTTCTTCCATCATCTATAGAGCTGAAACTTGGGTTTAAATGCAAGATCAATTCATTATTTATCTAGGCAAGGTGGTTTCCTAGCTAAAATGATAGGAAATCCATGTTTTCAGGGTTGGGTTTCAAGGTTAGGGTGTGGGGAAGAAGAAAACGTAACGGAAATGAAAAGAAATGAATGGAATGACTTTAAAAGTCCATTCACTGACTTTGCCTGCTGACCAGCATTACGGTGCCCATTCTACTAGATGCCAGCCCTGTCAAATTTTGAAGTGGCACCGCGATGCCAGCTCCTATTTCCCCTTTTGACTTGATTTTTCAACTTGTTTTCCCCACCTATTTTTCCCATGATTTTAATCATGATTTGTCTCAGTAATAATAAAATAAATGTATAATAGATTACCTCAATTAGCTAAGAATCAAGTGCAAATACATGGGCTCTTAATCACTCACATTATATAAATTTTTTTGCTACAATTTTACAATAATTCTTATGCATAATGGAACAAAATTTTCCTCACCTTAATTCATCCCATTTATAGTTATACTAGAGACATGTACAATGTCTTCAAGTACATAATTACCCACAAATCAACACCCTGGGTGTTACATTTTTCCACTTTAGGCAAGTTAAATATTTCTCTGATATTTTCCTAGGATAGGTCTAATTCTACCTTCCCTATCCAGGACTTCATAGTGCTTGTGTTGTAATTGCTAACTATCACTTGCACCATCCTCGTGTAGGTTGAATCTTTGCCATTGTTGATATTTTAGCCATTTGGTCACTTCCAGTTTTAAAGCATTTTCTCCAAATTGTTTTAAATAAAACACCCTTCCTTTCACTACTCTTTTCCCTTCATAGTAGATTCTAAATTTCTCAAATGTCCTCAATTGATGAATATTACCTTTAGCATTTAGTCATCAACTCTCCCCTTCTTGCTTGGGTTTGCTTCTTCTACGATTACGTTCCCTTAGTTCCTCTTCTTGATTTTTAAAGTGTTGCTCATTGATTTTTCTGGTTTTTTTGTTTGAGCCATTTCTATAGCAGAGGATTTCAGAGAAGAGGTTTAGACTCAAGGGATTTTAGGTTTTGGGAGGAAAGAAGATTTTGGAGAGTTCAGGATACGAGGAGTTATTTCTAGAATTGAAAATGGGGTGTAAATGATTCATGGAGATTTAAAAGATTTGAAAAATAATGTAGTTGAAGCGTTTAACCCAAAATAGAATTTCAGAGTCCTAAAAATACAGTTTTAAAGTTTTGAAGATGCAATTTGTGTGAAACTCGTGCTCAAGCTTCAAAGGTCTGAAATGGCGTGTGCTGGTGTTGAACCATTTCAGAGTTCTGAACTAATAACTTTAAAGTTCTAAAGGTGAACCTTTGAATATGCAAATCAAAACTTTCAAAGGATCTAAAATATGTCTTTAGAGTTCTGAAAGTGTTCTTAAAATTTTCAAAGTTTGAATTTGGTGCACAAAGCATGAAAAACAAAGCAAATCATGTTTAGAGTTCTGAAAAAAAATCCAAACAATCCTCTAAAATACTCAGAATGTGGCATAACATAGAAATCATGCTTTCAAACAAAAATTATCACTAAAATCATTAGAATCAAAATTGAAAGCATCTAAAAAATATTATGTTGACATGCAATCATTCAACATATGATATGCAGTTCATGCACATTGATCTAAGAAACCTAATTCCCTTCTTATTTTGCAAAATCTATCCTCTAAAAGTGTCTTTGTGAAAATATCTGCTAACTGATCTTTAGTTGGTACATATTATAAGTAGATATTGTGATTTTGCACATGATATCTAATGAAATGATGCCTAACCTCTATATATTTAGTTCTTGAATGCAATACTAGATTCTTGGTCAAATTAATAGCACTAGTAGTGTCACATCTAATGGGTATCAACATACTTCAAATCATAGTCATCTAATTGCTATTTCATCTCGAGAATCTATGCACAATAACTACCTATAGTTACATATTTAGCTTCAGTAGTTGACAATGCAACAAATATTTATTTCCTAGAAAACCTTATGATCGTGCTTCTAAGAAACCAACATGTCCCTAATGTACTTTTCTTATCTACTTTGTAAACTGCAAAATTAGAATTTGATACCCTACTAACTCAAAATTGAAACTTTTTGGATACCCTACTTTTATTTTCTTTCTTCTTACCGTTATCTGATTGTTCAAACAAATTTTAGAGTTAAGAGTAATTTGGTAGTTGGTAAACTTAGTCCTCATGAGAGCGATTGTAGAGTCCCATACTATGGCTTAACCTAAGAGGGAGGGGTGAATTGGTTTTATAAAAACTCATTACTTAACCCCTATTGAACCATTTTCCTCTTTTCATGCTAGTGTGTGGTATATTGTATGATAAGTAATAAAACTATAAAGTGCATGCAAGATGAATCTATTAAACAAACGCATACAAACAACACTATTTTTTTAGTGGTTTGGAAACCCTGTCCCTATGCCCACTCTTCCAAGGGCACATACTCATTGTGCCTTCCACTATATCCTATATAATGGAAATACAATAGTGCTCCCAACACTCTTCTAGATTCCAGCTCTAGGGGAGCATAAACACAGTGCTCCCAGCACTCTTCTAGTTTTCCCAAGCTCACCAAGAAACTCACTGGTTTCTAAGATCACTAGCAAACTTGATGGTTTTCCAGATATCACCAACAATTCACTAGTTTTTAGATTAGTTAGAAAACTAATACACTTTTACAAAGTGTTACATTTATGCATAAGGGAAGATGAGATCTTTTACAGGTCTCAAAACACAGAAAGATCTTTCCAAAATGTAAAATCAATAGCCATAAAGATTTGCAAATTAAAGCTTATAAAGGATAGATAATGGTTTAAGCTCATAGCCATGGGTGAAAGAATTTGTATAAGATTATGTTCATTTGAAAAATCTTCCTTCACCACCTTTGAATTGTCCAACTCATCTCCTTAAATAGATCTTTAGAAACTTAACAATTCAAGAGAAGAAGATTGGGATGGATGCAGGAACGAGAGTAGCTTTGAATGTGGAAGACCATTGTGATTTTTACCATTGGAGTGTATGCCTTCTAATTCATCCTGAGCTATTACAACGTCGTTCTTTTACAGAGAGGAAGATGAGCTATTGTTGAAATATCTTTTCTCATTTTGACTTGAAATAGCTAGAAAACCTACACCATCGCTTATTATTGGAAATGGTGACTGCAACGAGTCTATACAATAAATGCATGAGTGTAGATGCCATTTATATGCAAGTTACATAATTCAATTAACTTGGACAAGTCATGACCTCTCTCTATCTACATTTATCTATCATAAGTCTTAGATGAATTCTCTCATGAATTTTATCTATCAGCCAATCCTTCATGAATGTAATTTGTCTATAGTAAGTGATAGACAAATTCTGGCACCATAGATAAAGTCGAATTAGTCTATTGACAAATTCAGCTTTGTCTTGCTCAATGAGACGAAATAAGGTGTTCTTCTTTTATTCAATATTCGTTTGTAGAAAGCAATAGGTGAACTCCAGTGGTGTAGACAAAGTCGAACTGGATTGCCTTAGATAAATTCTTCTTTACTTTGTTTTGAATGAATTAGGCTCTACACTTTGTCTTTAGATTTATCTGTATTAAGTTACAGATGAATGCGCATGTGATTGAAGTCCACTTTGTCTAAGTGGCCACTTTGTCTATGCAACTTTTTTTGTGCTCATTGTGTCACTTCCACTTCATCTTTTACTTTGTTAATAATAAGTTACGGATGAATTTTGATGTTATAAACAAAGTTAAATTCCTTGTTTAGCATTTTCTAAGCAATTGATGGAGTTCATCTTTGAAACTTCTTGCTTCATTCTTGATTTGTCTATCTTCGCTGAGATGAAGTTGCTTCTACTTTGTCTTTACATCTTGCCTTCTTATCCTTGAATCAATCCTTTCATCTGGATTTGTTGGTTAGACAAAGTCTCTTCCCTTTGTGCATAATTGTTTGGGCGACTGTTTCTTTATCTTTCTTCTTTCCTCATTTTCTAAGTGAATGATGGAATTATTTCTTCTTACTTTATCTCAGACAAACTTTGGCTAATAGATAGTCCACAGTTTAAGCTCTCTGAGCATGGTTTTGTCTTCAACTATTTCTATTATTGCATTTGTCTGAGGAGATTATTCATTGGATTTTACAAACAAAGCAAGCTTCTTGTAGCTTGTCTTTGAAGCCTCTACTTTCTTCTTCCTCTTCTTCCGTGATCTTCATATTTTTAGCAATTTAATTTCTTTAAATGTAGTAGATGTTCGATGTAGCTAATCAAAGTTTTGCACTTAGAAATTTTCTACACTTGCTACATTGTTAGTTTTCAAATATATGTATCATTTTAACAAAATATATTTATCTTTGTAATTTGCACATGTTGTGGAGTAAGGAAACATTCATTTTTATTCAAGCACATAATATGATATCTCAATAAAGCAGAGTGCGTATCATGAAATGATTGTATGTCAGTATGATTTAAACTTTTTTGATCATGGATATATTTCACATTATTAAATAACACTTATCAAATGATACATTTTCACAACAATAATTATCAAATCGTAGTCATGTGTATATTCAAATCATATCTGTTAATAGTTCAGGCATACATATTATTTCATCTTAATATAAGTTTTGTTATCATTAAAATCATAAAAAACCTAACAGCGATATCTTACTTATACTTTATTACTTGTTGGTGACACGTGCACTTCCAATTGGAAATTCTGTAATAAATTTTTGGCATCGTTATTGGGGACTATAGTTTTTGCTAATATCAAAATAAATAACTCTAGGTGTATGCAAAAGTCTGGAAGCAACAATTTAATCCCTTTTGATTTTGAGGTAGAATGCACGCTTCAAAGGATTAGAAGGGAAACAAGAGAAGCTACCAGTTAAATGCAAAATGCTATGGTTGATTTGGGAGAAGTAAACGAGAATCCTCCATAGATGTCTTTGAGGTATTATGCATTACTAACGGTAATAGGAATTCAATTTGTAATCAGAAGGCCAACCATCGTTGCAAATATTCATGTTAAAGTAAGTGACTTTGCAAATGATTCAACTCAATTCACTAGATTGCCTAACGAAGATCCGAGTGCCCACATTGCAAATTTTATAGAAATATGTGATATTGTAAAGTATAATGGAGTCTCTGATGATGCCATTTATCTTTGGTTATTTCCTTTTTCCTTGAGGGATAGAGCAAAGAATTGGTTGAATTCTTTTCCTATAAATTCTATTACTAGTTGGGATGATTTAGTTCAAACTTTTCTTGTTAAAATTTTTCCTCCAGCAAAAACAGCAAAGATGCAAATAGAGATCAATAATTTCACACAAAACGAAGGCAAAACTCTTTACAATGCTTGGGAGAGATGCAAGGACCTATTGCGAAAGTGTCCACATCATGGGCTACCCAAGTGGATGTAAGTTCACAATTTCTATAATGGACTGACTAGCATTACAAAAACCTTGATTGATGCATGTATAGGTGGAGCACTTATGAAGAAAATAGAAAATGAGGCATATGAGTTATTGGAAGACATGACTACCAATAACTAATAATGGCTAAGTGAGAGGGTGATGGAAAAGGAACTAGCTAGAGTTTATGAAGTCGATACTCTTTCTGTGTTCACAACTAAACTTGCTGCTCAAGCTAGGTCTTTTATCGCCCTCACGAAGAAACTGGGGGTAAATGCTATTCAAACTCCTCAAAATTTTTCATGATTTCTATCAAGGTAACCATCCTAGTGAAGAATGTTAGGCGTGGAATCCATTCATGCAACCTCAACAGGAGTAGACATAATTTGTTGGAAACTTCAACAGGTAGTATGGCATAATCATCCCAACTTTTCATGGACAAATTAACAAAATATGGGGCAATCTCAACAAAGGTTGCAACAACTAGAAAAGAAGACAAACTTGGAAGCTGATCTAACTTAGCTGGCTTAACGATACAAATTAGTTCATGGATAAAATAAATGATTTCATGACTAAGACAAGGACAAACTTTTAGAACCAATCTGCCTAGATTTGGAACCTTGAAGCTCAAATAGCTCAAATGGCCAATATGTTCAATAATCGTCAACAAGGAAGTTTGCCTAGCAACACTGAAGTTAATCTAAGAGAACACTATACGGCAATCACTTTCAGAAGCTAGAAAGAATTGAAGCACCCATCAAGCGGTGATAAAGCTAAGCTAAAAGATCAAGATCAAGTGGAATTTCTTCTTGAACCCTAACCACTATCTCCTCAATAGCCCATTATGATCATTCCCTTCCCTCAATAGCTCAAAAAGAGCAAATTGGATAAGCAATTTGACAAATTTTTGGAAGTCTTCAAGAAGCTTCACATCAATATTCTGATGCACTTGCATAGATGCCAAGTTATGTGAAGTTCATGAAAGACATCCTCTCAAATAAGACGAAATTGGAAGAGTATGAAACAATTTCTCACATTGAATAGTGTAGTGCCATCATCCAAAGGAAGCTACCTCTAAAGCTTAAAGATCTAGGAAGCTTCATTATTCCATGTGTTATTGGAAATTCTATATTTGAAAATGCATTATGTGATCTTGGTGCTAGAATTAATCTTATGCCTTTATCCATTTACAGAAGGCTGGGATTAGGCAAAGCAAGACCCACCACTATCTCTTTATAGTTGGCTGATAAATCCATCAAGCACTCAAGGGACATCATTGAAAATGTACTTTTTAAGATTAACAAATTCATATTTGTTGGTCCCAATGGTGGCTCATGCAGCACACTTGAATAAAGTATTATTATAGTGGTTCGGCCCTTCCTTTGGTACCTACCAACTTCTAAGTCAATATCTCTAGTACACTCAAGTTCTACTATACTTGATCACCTCACCAACAAACTCTTACAATCTCCCAGCAAGTCTAACCTACTTGTTGTAATCAATACAAACAGATAGCAGGCCACTTGCTTGCTATAACAAAAAATAAAAATAACTTGCACATAAATAAATGTCTCTTAGACAGGTAGATTACACAAAAATTAATTCAAAAATCATAAAGATAAAATAGTTAAAAATAGATTATTCAAACTCCAAAAGTTTTTGAAGTAATGAGCTTTGAATGTTGTTCAGAATGTTATGCAGTGGAGTTGAAATCTCTTGGAAGAAAATTTTTAATGCTGTTTAAATGCTCTTTAGGTTCATTTTGATAATTTTTCTAACTAGTGGTGAGGGTATGTTGAATAGAAAGATCTTATATTGGATAATATGTGTACCTAGTCCTTTTATAGTTGTGTTTGGGTTGGTGAAATAAGGGATGGTTGTAGTTGAATGGGGTTCCTATTAGAGAAAGATTTCCGAATGGGGTACATCACCTAGTTCTTTAAGGAGCCTCTCTCTAGGAACACTCCTAATTCCAGGGAATACCATGTGGGAAGGAAGAGTTATACTTGTGATAGGTTTTTTATTAGGGATGGAGTCTAATATGGGTAACCTGCCAACTGTTTCATGCTTATCTTAGTTATGTTTCCCTAACATTTGCTTATTTTATCTTTATTCACTTTATTTTTAATCATTGATCTTTTTCACATCGCAATACTCCTCCTTTTTCTCATTTTTTCCAAATTACTTTGTTCCCCACATCTTCACCCATTCCTAAACACACCCCAATGCCTATTAGTATGGGTAATCATTCAATTAAAATAGGTAGGGTAGCATCCACTATTGATTAACTAAACTTGGGAATTTCTAGCAAAACTAACTTAGCTATGTAACCTAACAACTTTTAACTATCATAACTAACTATATTCTGCTACCTTAGTGTCTAGCAACCTTGGTTCAATGGTTTTCTTTGCAACCCATTTTGTAATCTAGATCGTCGATTTTCAATCCTTTGATTCATAATTGATTTTCATGAACCTTACTATGAATTTTCCAATTAAGACACATTGTTAGTGACCTTTCTCCATTTTTCTTTTTTTAATTTTGTTGGTCCCTTAGGCAAGACTTAATCAGAAAGGGAAGGGGTGACTTAGGTTTATGAAAATTCTTTAAGAACCCCATTTTAAGATTAAAACACTATGCAGTTTTAAGAAATAAATAAGCAATTAATCAATTAATCACACAACAGACACAATTTTCATAGTGGTTCAAGATACCTTCTCTACCCCACTCTTCCAAGAACTCTCTTTAGTGTCTAGATTTCCACTATCTTAATAAAAGTTACAACTTAGTGTAACTGCACTCTTCTTGATTCTAGCTCAAGGGGGCATATAAAATTTAGTACTAATGCACTCTTCTTGATTCCAAATCAAGGGGTTATGAGTACAACATAACAAGTTGATTGTGAGATACACTCAAAAAATCTAGTTTATTCTTGAGGAAATAAACAACACTTTTGAGTAGTGCTTTTTTGATGGGCAGAAGGGAAGCTTTGAGGATGATTACAACTATCTTTGAATGCAATAACAGCTACCTAACTAGTAGGTGAAAGCTTTTAATGTAGAACTTGAAGGTTTAGGAGCTTAAAGGCTTTGAGTACTTTTGTTACTTAAGTAGATGAAGATTAATTACTCACTTAATGCTTGTAACAATTGTTGAAACATCCCAAATTAACTCCCTTTATAGTTAGCTTCAAAATCTAGTCACTAGGGATAGTTGACACTCATTTAATGAGTGGGAACGTTTGAATTTTTCAATCATTAAAGCGACAAGTGCATTGCAGGATGTTGCGACAATCGGCTATGGTCCACAAGTGATATGGCCAGGCAACTATGATTTTTACTATGGTCGATCCTCAATGTTTCTCCCATACCCATGTTGCTATCTATTGGTAGGCAAATCATAGGCGGCTATGGTATTAGCTATGCTTTCAGGTAATATGGTAGGCTACTTGAGTTTGACAAGTGGTTCTTTCTTTCATCTGGCAAGCAATATGTCAAAGGCTCCTCAACTTTTGTTGTTGTCACAAGCAGTAGGGATAGGTGATTATAGTATCAACTATGGTTTTCTAGGGAATTCATGCTTTGCTGGAATAATATAGGCAGTTACTATAGGCAATTGTTGTATGACTGCAGTGCAGGTGATCGGCAGGGGCGGCTTTGCTTTTTAGCTATGGTGTAGGCAATAGGCATGGGCAACTGTGCTTTTTGGCTGCGGCCTACATTGCACTTTGTGTTTTCTATTAACTTTGTGATTTTTCATATTGATTTCATTATTAGTTTGTTAATCATCAAGATATGGATTTCCATAAGTGATTTTCATGTTATAGCATTCATAATCTCCCCCTTTATGATGATTGATGAAACACATTTCTTTCTAATATATTTATGATTTTTGCATAATTTTTCAAAGTCATTACTAAGATATCAAGGTTAAGTATACATTTCATGTGAACTTTCCCAAGATATTATTTGAGCTTTACATGCTTAAACACATTTCTAAATGTCATATTCAAGGATGATAAGAAAAATTCATCTAGTTAGTATGAATTCATGGCATGATTACTATCACAATAAAAATCATCTTGCCTATGTGCGTGCATTTGTTCATTTGTTTTATTCTTCATGCATTTTATTATTTCTATTATTCATCTTATGACACACTACACACAATCACGAAAAGGGGAAAATGGTCCAATAGGGGTTAAGTAATAAATTTTTATTTACCCAATTCACCCCTCCCCACTTGGGTTAAGCCATTCTATTGGACGCTACAAGTGGTATCAGAGCAGGCTAGATAAACAATTCTTGTAATCCGTTTGGCTTAACCAACAATGTCATCCTCTATGTTCTTCAAAGAGTAGTCCATCTCCCATCTTCCAAACTTTTGATATATTAAATTGGATATAATGGAAAAGGAGATTGGAAACATTTATTATGGCCAAATGATTTTCATCTATGAAAAAACATCTGTATTGGCATAAGTGAGGATGAAATTCGAGCAGAGCTAAAAATGTTGAAAACTCATTATATGCTCTCTGTCCCACCATTTATAAGAATATCTTGGCTTATGAATTGATTTAAGAAATCTTAGACGAGCCAAAGATAAATTATTAAGGGGCAAAACACTTTGCACTCACACACTATTAGCGTTATTGTTAAGACTAACTTAAGTGCAAGAAATCTAAGAAAGAAAATAAATATCTGAAGAAGAAAGTGAAAGGAGACTTAGTCTGAAGAAGCAAATTGAAAGCCCGATTAAATACCAAGTTCCTTCGAAATAAGAGGAAAGGTAAGTATAGGTATGACATGCAAGCTCGAATGCCTTTACTGAATGTGTCGTTATATGAATTTTTGAAATATTTACTTGCACATTTCTTTCAGTCCATTCTTTTGTTAATAAGTACTTATGTTTAGTCTTTTAATTTATTATTTCATCTATTTACATGCTTTTATTTTAAAAAACCTTCACATTCATTCAATTCTTCTGATTGATTACATTCTTACATTGCATTTTAGAACTTTGATTATGTATAGCTAATTAGTCACTTGTACATATTCATTTGTAGAAATCAAAGTTTATTCTCTGAATTTTCATATCATAAGAATTAGAGCTTATAATTAGAATCTTGTCTAAATACCTTCATTTCCATATTGAATTAATCATTGAAACCATACTTAAATATTTTTGTTTATTTCATTTGTACATCAATAGAAATTAAATGCTACACTTAAAATTTTTAATTGATTAACTAACTAAACATTTATAGAAATAAAATAAAGATTCATTTACAATGTAGTTCATACATACTTTGACCATTCATGTATATACATAGGAGAATATAGAATTCACATTAGGATTAATAAAACCTTGAAAAACATAAAGTAAAACTTTTAAAATAATCAGGAAGTAAGAAAAATATAAACATTCAAAAAATAATTGGTCCTTACCTAATAACACCTAAAAAGAGATATAACTAACAAAATTGAATGATTATACTCAAAATCTTTATAGAGATAAGGGATTTGACCTTGCACATAAGGTTTACTATGATTTACATTTGTGCTAGCTTAAATAACTCAATGCTTGATTAAAGCAAATGCTTATTATGTTTACTCATGAAAACTGCTTTAATCCATCATCTTATTTTTCTGCATACTGTTATGATTAAAACATCTTTTGCACCAATATATTGGCAATGAATGTCCATATCAATTTGAACTCATTCATGAAGAAATTGTGCAAGAATATTTAAGTGTATGAAGAAAGGCTTGAGTTGAGCATAGAAGAAAGACATCAATGAAATATCTAAACCATTCTTCTCAGCTCACAAATCCAAGTAAAAGAGCCTACAAGCTAAAATTCTAGATGAAAGGAAACGATTGAGTAAATCAAGTTGCCCAGAACAATATCAATCTCTAGATATAACATCAAGGGCTTGATAGCAGAAGCTAAATGCTTAGTCAAGCCTGAACAACACTTATGAACTCGAATGAGAAATCTATGAAGGAAAGCGTCAAAAGAGATAAGTTGTCAAACTTGATAATATTTCTTTCACTGCTAATATACTCTAGATGCCTCTAAATGAACTGCATTGGATTAAGTCGAGTTTATTACTTTGAGCCAAATCATGTCAAACAATCTTAATTAAACTTGAAATGATCAAAACTCTAATATCATTATAGTCCTAAGGCATAGTCAAGCCTATTTGGGAAACTTCATAGTTTAAGGACTCGAATAAGAATTCTATTCCTATTCATTCCTTCTGTAATAATGCTTATAGATTTGATCTTATATAAAGAATTAAAATTTAAAAGTAAACACATAAGGAAGACATTCACAACCGTAATACATAGAAAGTTAAAAGTTAAAACAGAATCTTTAAAATGAATAAAACTTCAGTAAATAAGGTAAACATTAAACATTGAAAAATATCTACTTTCTTAAGGCATCTATAATTGCCACTAATTCTTCTTAAAAGTTAAAATAGAATCTTTAAAATGAATAAAACTTCAGTAAATAAGGTAAACATTAAACATTGAAAAATATCTACTTTCTTAAGGCATCTATAATTGCCACTAATTCTTCTATCTTGTCATGAACTTTTAGTTAGCTCCTTCTCCAAAGTTGCAACTTGACTCATAATTACCTCATAAGTAAAACACTGATGGTTCAAGACAAGATCAAAGAAGTATTTGCCTTTCTGGCATACTTCAACTCTCTTCTTAGTTACTTAACTTCTTCCTTCAAAATGGAAATCGGGTTATACCCTTTAACCCTTTCTTGCTCCATCTCTCTACTTATCAAACTTCATACATTCTCAGCTCTAACAAATGTCATCTTAGGAAAGACACACTAACGGCATACATAAAGAATTGACAATCATAAAAATCTAAACATAACTTAACATGATCATACATCTTCAAAATTCTCACTAAATTATCTGATCTAGAATTATTCACATAAACCATAGAGCCAGTTGTTTTATTTAAAGTAGTAATAAAATGCATTAATGAAACATAAAGCATAATTCAACATCACAAAGGATAAGAAGAATGATAACCGTTGAAGAACTAAATCAACTAAAAATCAGTCACAATATTAAGTTTAGAACTACAAATCCTCAAAAGAAAATAAAATATTCACTCAGCTAAAATATTAACAGCTATCTCTAACTCATCAATCCATCGATAAGCTTGACCCAGCTCTATCTCCAAGTGCTTGACATGTCCTATGTCTTCCATATAAGCCATAGAATTTTTTGTCAGAAGATGTGTAAAATAATGAGTATTACCTCTAATCAAACTTAACTCCCACTTCAACTATTTAATTCAATCTTGGAGAACTTGAATCTTATCTACAGTACCAGAATTTGCAGAAGAAATTGACAGCGCCGTAAAAATTGATGAACTATCATCATGCTTTTGAACCCTTCAATATATGTCAGAGAACTTGAAGAGTCTCTCCACTTTCCAAAGAACCTATTAAATCTGTCATTGAAGGTTGCTAACCATTCTTCTCGATAATAAAAACAAAAGAGATGCACCAGTGGCATGAGATTTAAAAGAAGTAAAAGATAAAATAAATGCATGATTAAAGACTTGACAAGAACCAGAAACTAGGACCATGCATTGTTATCATGAAATCACCCCCTTTAAACTCGGCATATGAATATGACTTTGATGAATAATGCATGCTTGATTGATTAATGTCTAATTATTGCCCTTTGTAAATTAGCCTATTATAATAATAAAAATGTTTAATAGCCCAAATGCTTAAAAGATGTTTACTTATTACAATCAAGTAGTTACATTAAATCATGGGGGAGAAAATTGAGTGATTATAATTAACATGAGAGAGAAAATTATGTAACGATATATACATATAACAAAGATAAGAAAACATATTCCAAGGCTCAACAAAATAGGGGAGAAGAACTCAAAGAAAAATTATATAAACAAAAAGATAAATATAATTAAGGGGAGAGAAATAAAATTAAAAAGGGGATAAAGAAATATGAACATATAGGATTAAATCTTTTTGATTATGACAAAAAGGGGGAGAGAAATATGAGAGAAATATGAGAGACTTGTGAGAGATGAGAGACTTGTAAGAGTTAGGAAAATGATAAAAGGGTCGAACCCATAGGATTATATAGGTCAAATATTCAAGAAAAGATTAAAAGAAAGTTCATAATTTTTGTACAAGTCCTCAAAGTTTTGTCATCATCAAAAAGGGAGAGATTATCATCATTATTGTATATGATTTTGATGATAACAAAACTTGTAATAAGAAACTTGTATGCTTAAATATTTAACGAACATATGTATGATTATGAATTGATAAACATTAATTAACATAAACACATAATCATGAATATTTAATTACACAGCCATATAGTCTTCACTTTATGGTGTGCATATCATGAATATTAATTAATCTTTACTACATAAATTTGCTATATCATGTTAAGCACCATAATTACTCAAGCTTTCATATTATGCATTTAATAGAGATGTTTGTTATCCTTGCTTTACAAAATGTTACAATCATATAAGGATAAAATACATTATGAAAGCTAACAATGTTGCAAGTGCAGAAAAGTTTAAGTGCAAGATCATGATCATCCATAACAACTACCATAACTATCAGCTACATTCCAAAGGAGCTAAACAAATGAAAATTGTGAAAGAAGAAAGTAGAAGACAAGCAACAAGAAAGGTTGCAATTGTCTAAAAGAAGCTTCCACAAACAAAAGCAATGGAAGACAAATAATGCATCGAAGATGTGCTGCAACGAGCTTGTGTTGTCTGTTAAATATAATGAGAAAATTTCAATAGATAAATACAAGACAAAGAAGTTGAAAGCGAAGCCATAGTTGAAGAGCATAAAGTTATTCGATAAATTTGAGCTGTCTACATCGACCAAAGAAAACTTGTCTAAGATGAAGAAAGCTTCATCACATACTCAGACAAAGGAAGAAAGAAGAAATTGTTGCCTAGATAATTATGCACAAAGAAGAAAAAACTTTATCTGATTGACAAAGTTAGAATGTTGGATTAGTCTGAGGACAAAAAGGCAATATGAATAAAGAAGGGAGTGCAACTTCAACTGAGCCAAGATAGATAAACCTAAGAATAAAGAAACAAAGAAGTTGCAAGAACAAACCCCTTCTATTGCTCAAAGTGTGCAAAATAGTTGAAGAACTTCATCTTGTCAGTGGATTAAAGGTCATCTGTTATGATAGAAAAAGTATCAGCAAAAGAAGAAGATGATGTAGAAGCTGCATAGTGAGCATAGATGAAGCTGAACAAACAAAGAGCTACTTAGACCAAAAAGAGACTTCAATAAACAATGGTACGTTCGTCTACAAACTTACAACACAAATATCTATGAGATGTGCTAAGTACTCCATCCAAGACAAAACAGAGCAAAGTTTGTCTATCACTTACATGAGATGAATACTATACTTCGTCTGTTCGAGCAAGATAATGTAAGGTTCATCTGCCACCTCCAACAGACAATGAAGACCAAAAGAAGAATACAATACTTCATCTGTTAGTGCAAGATAGAGCAAACTTCATGTGTCACCTCCAACAAATAATGAAGAGTAAAGGAAACAACATCTCACTTTGTCTGTTCGAAGAAGTTTGTCAATCGATCAGCCCAACTTCGTCAGCACCACCTAGAGATGGCTTGTTATCTATAACAGACAAAACTCATACATGAAGGATTAATCAACAGAAAAATCTCCTTGAGGAATTGAGGTAAACAAAGAAGAGTTTATTTATTATTCAGTTCAACTTCATCTGCGCCATTCAATGTCCGTCTACTATTTGCAACCGACAAAATCATTCTTATGGGAGTTCAACTGATAGGCAAATTTATGAAGAATTTATCTACAACTTATGGAAGACAAATGTAGATAGAGAGAGGCTGTGACTTGTTAAAAAGAAAATTGATTTATGTGATTGACATTCAAATGACATTTGCACTCGTGTCGTATTATGCAGACTTATACTAGCCACATTTTCTACAATAAGCAGCGCTGCAAGTTTTTCATAGCTATGATGAGTCAAATGAGGAACACTTTTTAACATAGCTCATACTCCTCTCTAAATGATGATGCAGCAGCTTGAGACAATTCAGTAAGACCTAGACTTCAATGGAAAAAAATTCAAATAGTCTTTATTCATTCAATGCTGCTCTCATCTCTGCATTAAACAGTTCTCATCTTCTCTAACAGTCAACAATATGAAGAAGCTATTTAAGGAGAAAAGGTGGGATATTTCAGGGGGTGAAGGAAGACATTTCAAATGAGCTTAACCTTATACAAATCCTTCCACCCATGGCCAGAAGCTTAAACCTTTAGTTATCTATCCTTAAGCTTAAACCCTCATATCTTTAATGGCCATTATCCTTAACTTTTGGGAAGATCCTTTTCTATTACTAGAGCTGTAAAAGATTTCATATTCCCCTATGCTTCATTGGAACACTTTGTAAAGTGTCAGCTTTCTTGTAAACTAGGAATTAGTGAGTTTGTGGTGAGCTTGTGAAAACCACATTGTATGAGTTGTTGGTGAGCTTGAGAAAATAAATAAGTTTGCTAGTGATCTTTGAAACCAGTGAGTTTCCTGAGGAGCTCATGAAAACTAGAAGAGTGTTGAGAGCACTGTTGTATTTCCATTACATGGGATATAGTGGAACTCAATGCACAATGAGTGTGTGCTCTTGAAAGAGTAGATGTAGGGATGGGGTCCTGAACCACTATAAAAATATCGTGCCTATGTGCATGCGTTTGTTCATTTATTTTATTCTTCATGCATTTTATTATTTCTATTATTTATCTTATGCGACACTACACACAAGCACGAAAAGAGGAAAATGATCCAATAGGGGTTAAGCAATAAATTTTTATTTACCCAACTCACCCGTCCCCTCTTGGGTTAGGTCATTTTATGGGACGCTACAAATTATTTGATTGAGGTTTGAATGTATTGCTAATGTCCATGCTTGGTAAATGGGTGTCTCTAGGCATTTTTTCCTGTATGTATTTGAGATTTTGATGTCTACTAGAGTATGATATATATGTGCATTGAGGTTTGAGTGCCTGCCGGGATAACTTCCTTGATCCTTTGTTATGAGATTCATGGATTAGCTTGGATAGATTATCCTGGCCCTATTGATTATTTGTTATGAGACTTATGTATTAGCCAGTGGATAGATTGGAAGATGGGCCACCCATTCTGTCCAATCGAAAAAACTATCCACACCTTCAGGTTGACGACTGCCAGGGTGGCAGTATGGTGGCATTGGTTTGATAATGTAAGAATTGACTAAAATATGAAAAGATATGCTATATATAAGATGGAGCCCCTATAGTATGTATCATTAAAGGTTAATGATTATACTAAAATCTCTCAATTGATGTAGATAGTGAATCTGACATCCCTATGTTATAGCGAAGGTGAGATATTATGGGTGACATCGGTATTATCGCCATGAATCTGGCAACATTTGTGGCTGGGGATATATAAGTTAACTAATCATATATTGATAGGGAGAGAAGTATTATAAAGTATAATAAAATAAATTGCTATATAAATATGTAATAAAATTAGAAAGATGATGAGGATGATTATTCACTCGGTTGTGGCATTGTCCACTTGATCTAGCTCAATGCGTTTAACTGATGGTTGAGTTCCCACTTGACATGGCTTTATGTATTTGATTGGTGGCTAAGTCCACTCGGATTGATAACCTCCCGTGCATAGTATCCCTCGATGGCAGACGAGATATGGTGATTTATTAGGTATGCTTGAGGAGAAGTCGATGAGACAAGATTGTTATAACAAGAATAGTAAATACAGAATGGGATGGACATGAAAATGGTATGAATAGATTGTGGAGATGTTTGGAGATAGTATGAGAATAGGTAAGGGGTAGACCTCAATTAGAATAGTTGTTTCCATATTGTGGAATATTATCCTATTGTGTATCGATCTTATAATGATAGTTTTGTTTGCATTGGAATGATTATAGCTTTGTGTATGTAATAGTATGTTACCATGATATGATAACTAAAAATCTAAGATTAGCACATTGTTATATAGTATATATGTATAGGTCTACAAGATATAAAGTGCAAATTCATCTGGTTAATTGACATATATTATTTGTTATGATTTCCTAAAGATGATTGGATTAGGTGACTTCATTTATACCTAGTGTTATAATGATATAATTTTTGTGATTGGGTTGAGAAATTAGAGTTCCAGATACATGTTTAGTGGTTATTAGAATTGATTTCTCTAATAGAGTACTGGACATCATGAATTGTAGTTAGGTTGGTTGGTCTTGCATGATGACTTGAGGTTTTAATATTGGTGGCATGGTGTGAATAATGATGTAGCTCAGTATGTGGCAAAGTGTTTATTATGCCAAAGATTAAAGGCAGAACATTAGAGACTTAATGATCTATTACCACTGATTGAGATTCTAGAGTAAAAAAGCAAATCGATATTACCATAGATTTTATTAGAGCCTTACCTAAGATTATAGTTAGTTATGGTATTTTGGTTATAGTAGATAAGTTAACTAAGATAGCCCACTTTGTCTGAATCCATAATACTTATTGTTGAGAAGTATGCCATCATGGATATAGTTAAAAAAATTGGGGAGGGGGGGGGGGTGTGCAGGATCTAGAGTTTAAGGTAGGAGATTAGGTCTTTTTTAAAGTATCTCCTATGAGAGGTGTGATACGGTTTGGCACCAAGGGAAAGTTGAGGCCCAGATATATTGGGTCATATGAGATATTGGAACGGATTAGCAAAGTGGCTTATCATATTGCATTACCACCTTCATTGAGTTGGATTCTTCTCATTTTATGGTGCCAGAAGAGATACAACTAACTGAGAATCTATAGTATACTAAGCAGCCAGTCTAAATCTTAGATAAAGGAGAGAAACAATTGAGAAGCAAAACCATTCCCGTGGTTAAAGTGCAGTGGAGTCGTCGCTCGGAGGATGAGGTTACACAAGAGCTTGAGGATATAACGCGATCTAAGTATCCTCATCTATATTCTAAGTTTCAAGGATGAAACTTTTTATAAGGAGGGTAAATGTAAGCCTTGAAAATTTCAACAATGTAAAATTTCACTAATGTAAATTTTTGGCAATTTTCATTAGTTCAGCAAGCCGTATAATTAAATTTTTAAGGAATTTATTATAAAAAAATTATGAAATTAGGTGCACTACATGAAAAGTCTAGGAATACATCAAAGTGTATTAAATAAAATATTTAAGTGAAAAAAAATAAAATTAAATCAGTGGAACATTAAAGGTGTAAAAATTTAAAAATATTAAATTTATTATGATTTTTTAAAAAAATGAATGAAATATCCATATTAATGTGAGGATGATGAGGACACACATTAATCAATGATTAACAAGTGAAGAGAAATTGAAAAATGCATGTGGAAGCTGGAATATCGAGTTGCCAGTGATTTTCAAAAAAATTCTATTAAATTAAATTTAATAAAAAATAATATAAAATAATATATTTAGAGGATGTGGAAATTGATTTGGGCATAGGAATTATCAACCAAGTAACTCACATGTGCCAAGGATAATAATTGCATGGGATTTTAAAATTTTAAATGAGTGCATGTGTATAAAAATGCATAGGCCACAAAGCATTATAACAAAACCTTATAAAAAAAAATCCTTTTCGCAACACTTATCCCATCACCCATCATTTTTATTCCCTAGAGATGCTATCAATCTTAAAGCTTTTGTTCTTCTCTTCCTCTTCTACCAAATGCATGGATTCAAGTGAATTAGCCAAGAGAATTGCAAGTAGACATTAATTTAAGTGATAATTGAGTCTTGGCATTGATTTCTTGTGAAATTAAAGAAGTGGCAGTGTCATGCCCCACCTTCCAAGGTGTGACTTATCATTACACTATATTTTCATCTTGACTTGCCCACTTTTAAGTTGGGGTGCTCTGTCCAAAAATCTGGCAGAGCCTCATCTGAATTTCATCCATTCAAACCTGTACAATATTTATTAAATAAAATGAAGGAATGATATTAATTTTAAAATACACATGCACATACTCCCATAGCCCAAGATCTGGGTGAATCATGATGGCACTTCACATCTTTCTAATTATACAATTTCATTTACAATATGATAAATAATTCACTAAGACATACCTTTACCTCACTTTATACATCTTTTAAAATTTCATGAATACAAACATACAAATACACTTAAAATTTGCAATTTCAACTCATTATATCAAAATTTAATTGTCTTCAAATCCTCCTTCTCAGTTCCAACTCACAATTGGAATTCTTTACTTAACCTGCCAGCTAAAAATATAAATAAGAAGGCGGAAGTTCGGGCAACTGAGTAAGTAGGCATGATTCAAAAATAATAACGAATTAAAGTAACATGTTCATAACCAACATATCATTTCATATCCAAATAATCAAAATCTATACTTATGAAACCCTTAGTTACATTATCAAATCAATATCAAATAATTGCATTCAATTATGCCAATATACTTCATACATACATATCAACTTTATCAATTTCTATAAATCATTCTCACTATTCATCAACAATCAAATAACCTTCCCATAAATAAAACATAAATTAATTCTATCTAAATATATATCAGAAATAAAGAAATATGGGATATGCACTATCCCCAACCAAAACACAAATGCCCGGTTAAACAAATGACATATTTCATATAACTAAAAGAAAAAACCTACTTACCTACTGACGAATCATCATACACTATTCCAGCTCCATTTCTTTTCATCCTTTTCAAATCATTCTATACAAAGTAATACCCTCATTCATTTACAAGACAGTTCCAATAATGAATATTAAGCTAATTCAAATCCATTTATCGATTTACCATATACGACATCTTATCTATCTCATTTATCTTATTACTGACATGACTAGTACTTATGTAATTTGATGACAATCCAATTACATTTTAAACTCAGCCAATTCATGACTCATATAACTTTTATACCAAATACTTAATTAGATCAAGGTCACAAATCTGAATTCACATATTTAAATCACCTCATATGAGTCCCAAGACATTATAAATCATGATTTACATATTTTCCCTATGGTATTCATGCTTATCTCATAAAATTTCCTAATTTTACTATTCCACAAAACCATAATCATACCAAATCATCAATTTCTTACCCAATTAAGTTTTAAAACATCATTAAGCATGAATTAGCCATTTTCCCCATATTTCTTACAACAAAACCCTATCATCTTCCCCAAAAATCCACTATTCAAAATTAGGTAGAAACCCTAACAACCAAATTTATGATTTCTTATGCTCAAATTACCACAATCACTTCATAATATCATTTCCCTCATGATTTCTACATCAATTCTATATCAAATTGCCCCTAAAAATCATTGCTCATGAATCTACAAAACCCTAGTTAATCAAAAATAGAAAATCGATTAACGAAAGCAAATTTACCATAAAATCCAAGAACAACTTTCATTCCAAAGCAAAAATACGTCTCCAAATCCTTAAGAATCAGCCATAGATCACATCCTTTAGGATTTTCAACCCAAAGAACTCACCCAAATAGCAAGAATATTATTTCTCATGAAAATCTAGGAAATTTTTGACTAAAAGCACTTAGAAATCAAGTTTAGGGTGACAGGTTTCAAGGGTTGGGACATGGGAACCAGAAAAAAAGAGAAGAAAAAAGAAAATGAATAACATGGGCTAAAGAAGCCCTTTAAAAAGTCAAATTTTTGGTGGTCCGGCGCATCATCAACAGCTAAATGTCGCATCGCTTGATTTAAATGCCTAGGCACTTATTTTAAATGTTGCAGCACTTGCTTACTAGATGCCCTTCACAAATCAAATGCCATGAATCTCATTTTAAATGCCTTGGTGTTCATTTGCTGGATGCCCAGCATAATTCAAATGTCGCAGCTCTCATTTTAAATACGCCTATGCGCTCAATCCAGATGCCCGTAAGGAGCAGTTCCATTGTTTTGGCAATATCTCTATCATACGACCACCGATTCCTGTGATTTTTCATGAGTTAGAAAGATAATTTCATGATACAAAACTTTTATTTTGATCAAAATTTCAAAATAGTCCATTATCATATAAAAAATCAATCACAATGACCCCATTTTCAAATTCAGTATTTTCATAATACACACTTGTGCTCCTTTAGTTTTCTTCCAAATTTTCTACTTTTTCTCTCATCTATCATCACCAAAATTTTAATCATTTCATTTTTCATACTCTTATGCATAATCCTCCTAAAATTCTTATTTAAGAAATTAATTCTCACTTCAAACTCAATCGATAACCCATTCATCACAAAGGCTATTCAAAATCAAAATTTATACTTATGAAATATCATCCATAGCCTCATTTTATATCAAACACTTCATATATCAATAAGATTACTTCCTACATATCACATTCATGAAATGGAACATGCTTATGCTATTTAACACTTTATTTGAAGTCAATTTTCAAAAATCACTCATTTGGTTATTTTTAACCGAATTTCTATAAATTTTCTACTATAAATGACTTCGTATGCCATTTTTATTCTAAAATGCATCTAACTCTTAAACCAAGATTCCCCACACATCACAATATCTATGGTAATCATATTAAGTCATTCATATAGATCATAATCGTGCCTTTGCTCAATTTCACCGTTTTAGTTCTTTTTCTTCATTGACTTCATATAGCTCAAAATAGTGAAATTTATCAAATTCATAGAGTAAACTGTACCCATTTTCATATGAGTAGATTTCAAACACCATAGGCGTTATAGGAAGCCTCTCAAGGTCAAGAATTTTTACTAATCTGTGGGACCCACCAAAGGAACTTAGAGGTTAAGGTAAGTTCTTAATTTACAAGTTAATGATGCTTAGAGACAAATTTGATGTTAAACCATGCAGGGAATCGAGTGAATTTTAAACCCTAGATCATGAGGGATGCTAAAAATTTTGAATGGAAATTTAAGGGATATAAGTTGTGTGTTTAAAACATGATTAATGATGGATTACAATTGGCTAATAAACAACAAGAAGTGGACACTAAAATAGGTTGCTGAAAATGGGAGATTGGTTCATGTATAGTTATTGTTCACATTGAAATGGGGCTGTAAACTTTGATTTTTTTAAAAAATTAATTAGGCTAGGTTAGCGAGGAAAAATAATGGCATAATTGCCATTATAATACAACCCCTAATAAGTTGAAGCAGTTAATGCAATCCATGTAGATTAGGTGGACAACTAGTTTCTACACTAATGTTGTTTTTGAATGGAAATTAATGAAATATTTACCCATGATTAGGCTATGATTTTGGTGAGAATTAAGGCTTCATTAGAGGTTGCAAATTGGAGCTTAAGTGCAGTGTCAATCAGTTAATATCATAAGGTAAGCAAGTGTTTACAATGTGTTAAAGATTGGACAGGTAGCTATTATATTTTTGGGCATAAATTTTCATTAATTTTTGAATATGATTATACTAATTTCATTATATTTTATATGAATTATTTGATCATGATTAATTCCATTAATTATCATGTGTGTTTTTCATTGAGAAATTAGTGAAGACAGTTGGAAAACTTCATGAAAAACGTGAACAGAACACTGAAAAAGTGGTTTATCACGTATCTCTCTTGAGCTTAAATAAAACCTTATAAAATGATGTGATTTTGTAAATATAAAAATTAAGTTTATGTACATATATTGAAATTGAAATCTGAAAATTTTAATGAAATAATTCGATCATTTGATGGTCTAAAAAATTTTGGGGAATAAATAACCCAAAAATTTGCCCGCTGCCCATTTTGTCATTTTTATTGATTTTTGTATTTTATTTTTGATTCTATCAATTTAAGTCATTTTTATCTAAAATTTTTACATGAAACAAAATGTATGAATTTTCATCTAATAAATAAATTTTAGATGAAATAAAGCTAGAAATTTCATATATATTATTGTATTTTATTTTTAATTTGATCAATTTAAATCATTGTTAACTAAAATTTTGGTTGTACAATTTTGATGCTATGTGTAATCTACCAAAAAAAATTTAGATCAAATAAATATGGACAAATATGAAAACAAAGAACTTTATTTTAGGATTTCTATATATGTGTTTTACACCTCGGGAGTGCCAACATTATTAGTTTTGGTGTCTGATTAGCACGGAGCCCTGTGTGGCTCATCTATTCATGTTATGATGGCCATGGGGCCGACGTGTATCCGCTATGTGGTGAGAAGTCTCCTGGTTGGCTAGGGGGCAATTGTGTGGGCAACCGGCATGGTCGGGCGCTATTATCGGCCTGGATGGCCTATGTTCTTTGATTTAACTTGAGTAGCTAGTATAGAAATGTTTAGTGGTGAACTAGTACTCTTGTGAGACAACAGGGCGAGGTGCCACTATATATAACAGTGTGGCTATGTGGGCTTGTCAGGCTTCTAGTTGGGAGTGCCGGGATGAACCCGACACACTGCAGAGTAAAAGGGTACTATTTTGAATTTGGTGTGCCTTCCAGGGTGGAGTATGTAGATGATGGTAGAGTAGTGTGATGGTATAGGCAGTGGCAGTGTGATATTAATTGGCTGGTATACGGGGCAGTGTTCGATAGTGCCGAAGTATAGGTATACGTGCTGGTATTGATCGACTGATTATGTCTAAGATATCACTATGATTATATTATGATATAATTTATAAAGTATTAATAGTGAACCCTAATAAACCTAGCAATCTGACTAACCATGCTCATGCATATGGCACATCATGTTTTGCTCGGTTGCATCATTGTTTATTGCTTTATTCATCGTTGTTCATCTTACTATCTATAGTTGTTTATTTTACTTACCTGTTTATTGAGTTTTGCCCAGACTCACCCTTTTTATTTAAAATTTTTAGCTAACAAGCTAGAGGACAAAGCTTAATAGGGTGTTGGGTCTTGCGATGGGGCTAGGCCATGATCACACTAGAGACATTGTTGTATTTTATTATGTATAATGATGAATATTAATGAACATATCTGTGATTGTACATAAAACATGTATTATTATCTAATTGCATAGCATGTCATATTATCGAGTGGATGCATGTGGTTTGACAGCCAGGGTACTGTATACACGCCAATCTTGGTCTGTGGGTGCTATGGAGATGTGGATATTAACAAGTATATGTAATGTGCAGAAGAATGCAGAGCATGGAGTCTGATATATTATATGTCTATATTTGATATATTATTATGGTTAAGCATATTGTATATAGAAAAATGGTGGTAATCAGGGGAGACTCTACCAGAATCTCCTCAGATCTTACCACTAGTAACGCTCCAGGGAGCGTGGCTTTACACTGATCGTCTTGAAGAACATGGGAGTGTTTGTAGCTTTGAACCTTCCATTTCAAACTTCTTGAGCATCTCCTTTGTATACTTTGATTGGAAAATGTAGATTCCATCTTCTCTTTGCTTTATTTGCAATCCAAGAAAGTAATTGAGCTCTTCCATCATGCTCATCTCAAATTTAGCTTACATGATTCTTGAAAGTTCTTAGCAAAGAGCATCATTAGTGGCATAAAAAATAATATCATCTAC
>JAYJMB010029923.1:0-36809 GCA_036873735.1 Pouteria campechiana | reverse complement strand
GGTATTTTCCAAAGGAGGCCAATTTCGGTCATGTCATTCCATTTGCATTTTATTTCTTCCTCATCATTTACTGTGCCAGATATTTTTCTCGTTGTTGTTTCTTCAGCGAGTCAAACAACAACGAGTGAAAAAGCCACTAGGCTTGGGTTAAGGTCTTGGGACCTTTTCGTTTTCCAAAGATTTAGACCACTAGTCTAATTCATTTGTCGACCTTTCTTTCTTCTACTGAGTGGCATAATCTATGTGCCCTTATGTATACCCTAATGTCTATAGGTAAGCTCTTGGTAGATGTTGTGTGGTTTGCAGATTATAGTCACTAACCGAATTTTCTATGTGGCTTCCTAGGTTAGGAGGTTATTGCTCCAGATCCTCTTCCTTCCTTATTCTTTCAGTTTCCAGACTTGGGCTCCATGATAAAGTAAGAGCCTAATCTTTTCCTAACTTATCACCCTAGTCCTTGCTAGACCCAAGCTTTTGCTCATGTTCTCCCTTCCATTTCTGAGCATGTGGCTCCATCCGCGTGGTAGAGGATTAAGACTATCACTTTGAAACAAAAATCTGTTACTTCAACTAGTGTTTAGCTTTCGTCAACTTCTTCTAGATCCCTTGGAGAGGGATCTATGGATATGCAACCTCAACCGGAGCCGATTGAGGTTGCTCACACACTTGTGCAGGTCCAGTTAACATTTGTCAAGAGGGAGTCCCTCACATTCCTCTTCATCCTCTTCTTCCACCGGATATGACCAAAGTAGATCAGCCTTTGTCAAATGAATTTTAGATGAGCACATACGCTTTGGAGAGGATATAAATGAGCTTCTTGGATATATCCCCCTTCTTCTGTATATCCTTTCATTGTCTCCACGTAGTCAACTATAGTGAAGTACTTTATCAATTCTACTCTAGTGTCTGCACTTTGATGGTTTAAATTATAATACCTCACAAATACATGATTACATAGTAGTACAGTGTGCATGAGAAAGAGTAAATCTCATAGAGAATGACAAACTGATTTAATTAAATTAAGTTATTAACTAAAACTAACTTTGAAAAGATGGATTATTGGTTTGAACTAATAAGAATAATAAACTAAGAAGATAATCAGAAATCTAGGGCTATCGAATGATATAGGATAGGTTGTTAGTAACAAAGGTCTAGGGTTCAAATTTCACCACTTAATCACTCCCCTTGCTATTTGAAAATTGGACTCAATGCTTGCTTGGGTTTGTTCTTTCTATGTGATGATTATTGTCGTCTGGTGTATGGGTTTAAATCAAGCACTTTCACTTGTTCCAATTACCTATGGTGTGTATCATAATTGAGGTGAAACCTATTATAATCAAGAACTATGAACCAAGTAGAATGGTTATGCATTAGGTATGTGCCTTAACCATGAATAGACAACCAATAAGATTTATGAAACTGGTGATCAAGCAATCATACAAATCAAAAGATTAAAATAAAATCCATGAATGAAAATACAGATTTGCATTAAATAATCAATAATCCACATAATAAGGTTCATCAAAAAGGGCTACATCTCCACCCTAGAAAAAAAGAATCAGTTCATGAAGAAAATAAAAAATACTCCCTTTATAAAGAACATCATACTTCAATTAGCCTTCTTGAATCGCCTCCGCTCTCTTGAATTTTCTTCTTTTCTCCTTCAAATCTCCTATAAGTAGTCTCCAAGAAAACCTTAGACTCTCTCTAAAAAACTCAACAAATACTACTAAAAACAGGGCTTAAAAATGTAGCCTTCCTAAATATTTAAAAAAATATAAAAAATATTAATTTTGTGGTTTGATCAATTGTTGGCGTCGGCGGCACCAACAAGTCGATCCTTCTGCTCTTTTGCTGCTGTGTTTGCCTTCCTCCACTACTTTGCTGCTCTATATTTGCTTGCTTTCTCTCATTTTCTCTACTCTTCCTTTCACCTAAACACACAATAAAAACATGTGAAATTGGCATCAAACTAATTAAAGATTGTATGAAATTAAGTTTGAAAATACAAAATATAAGTGAATAAAATTTTTTAACACTTCTGGAGTAAGGGGTGTTGTGTGGATGAATGGAGGAATTATGGAGTGTTTTAAATTCTTATTTATGAATTTTAGTCAAAAAGTTGTGTTATATTGAATGTTTGTACCCTAGGTGGACAACCCCATTTTTAGCGGAGGTTTTGTCTGATTTTTTTGTAGAAATTAGGTAAATTAGAAAATGTTATCAGAGAAACTCCACCATGGAAGTGAATTTTTTTTGTGTAATTATAGTGAATTTATGATGTAAAATGAAGTAATAGCCCCAAGAGGGCGGGGCGTTACAAATTCACTCATCAAATACCCCCAAACTTAAACCCTTGCTTGTTCTCAAGTAAAATTAGCAATTGGATTAGTGAAATAATTATAATAACCTCTCTCAAATAATTAAACACATGCCAGATAAATTACACATGTACACATAATTCAGAATTTAGTCAAAACACTTCCAAAATAATTATATGAAACTCATACTTTATCAATCCTATCTTGAAGTGAAAATTGTGGATGTATGTGCTATGTCACTCTTATGCTCCATGCATACTTATCAACTTACAATATGTGAACTAAGGATTCTAATGATTTTCACAAAATACATCATAAGCTTGCTTTTCATAATCCCTCTCCACTAATATAGACAACTCTTATTCACTTGTATCAATAGGTCTTAGCTAAGCTTGTAATGAGGCCTTTGGTTTAGCTAATAAAGCAAGTAAGCAAAGATCAACAAAGTAAGAGATATAATAAACTTGCACATGATTGTTCACTCTCTTAACTTTTGTTGGGATTTTTTCTATCTTTTCTTAATTCTGGGATATATGACTATCATAACCCCAAACTTATTTTTTTTTAATTCATGGGATGTGATCCCCCCATTCAAAACATATTTCTTTACTTGAAATTGTTTTTCTTTTGTCCTTTATTTTCTTTCTCTATCATGGCATACTCAATTTTTCGCTAGTTATGAGGAAGAAAGAATTTTGTGCAAGAATTAATAAATCACAATGAGTGCCTATCCTTCTTTCTAAATTATATGCAATGGTAATAAAAAACTCAACATGCTAGTGATTAATAAGAGAGAAATATCCTAATTAATTTCAACACATTGGCACACAATTGCTTTTGGAGGCAAATTCTGATAGTCACAATGTAAATCTCACAATAATAGACTCAACATACTCAAACTCAAACAAAACACTCCAACAAAATACTCTAAACAAAATACAAAACCTAAACAAAACACACAACTACTCCCCCATACTTGAATAAAATATTATTTTCAATGTGAAAAATAAAATAATAGAACCAAGGACTTCCCTAAAATATGTTAGACTACTCATCAGAGGAAGCATCTAACTCTTCATTAGCAGCTGGTGGATGGAATTGTTGAAAAACTAGAGGAGTAGGAAAGACAATTGAGCTTATATCTTGGAAAAAGTTGCAGTTCTGAAACATAGACTACATTGCCATAGCATGATCTGTCAGGAAGTTAATTTACATTGTTGTTTGTTACTGTCGGTGCTCATTGGAATCCCGCATGCCTATAATTTGGTCTTGTAGACCAACTTGTGTGGGTGTACTACTTTGAGAATGCCTTGATTGTCTCTGCCGGGAAGAGCTTGGGGCGGCGGATGATGAGCCCATTCTGTGCCTTGAAGCACTAGTCTTTTTCAATTGTTCCATAACCACATCATCTATGAGAGGGAGTGGTGGCTAGAGTTCTTCTTGTGGTTTGACAGGAACACCCACTATGAGACAAAGTTGACAAATCAGGGATGGATGGCTAAGGCTGCTTGTCAACCTTCCAGATAGAAAAGAAGTAATGGAATGCTCAATCACCCTCCCCACATCAATAGACAACCGTGTCATGATAGCAAAGTTCAGTAGAGCTCTATCTTTGATTACATCCAAAACATGGTTAGAAGGCATCAATTTAGTAGAAATAAAATAATTTCATGCTCGTGAGAATGCTCTCAACTGACCTTGTGTAAAGCTAATTACTTTTTCATGTTGCATCTTCCATCTGCTACCCGTCCTAGCCAAACGAGCAATGACTACATCATAATTAGGGCCTTGCTCAAGCCATGTAGTATAGCCATCCTCCTCAATATCTTTTAACTCAAAACAAAAGTTGATAGAAGACCTATCATATGAAATCAACTTCCCTCTCATAATAATTCTCCTTTCATTGGGATCCACCACATATTGTGCTCTTGCATTGGCATAAACTCTCTCACCAATGAAACTACAGTTGGCTCTAGTTGAGCCACAAATCTCTACCAATGCATTTGAACAATGTTGTTCTGGATGTCATGGTATGTTGTCTCAATGCCCCTTTCTTGTATACCTTCATGATTTACAATGGTGGTAATTTATAACTGCTCTGCTTGTTCATTGAAAAATATGGGCTCAAACACCACCCTCCGTCTCTTGGATGGTCTAGAAGGTGTAGATTTTCATGGAGGCATACTAACAAACCATGAAAACAAAGAACACTTGAAGCACAATATGATAATTTATCAAAAACTAGCTTATCCCAAATCACATCAAAGCACTTCACTTTAACACTTGAACCATATAGACAATCTTAAATACTCAAGTAAGCTTTTTCTCAATGCAACTTCTACTTAGGCATTACAACAAACACCTAGCATGCACTTCATTCAACACAATTTCAATGCAAATTTCATACATGACCACACTCCCATAAACAATTCATGAAGTACTAAGCATGGAAACTCAACAAATCATAAGCCAAACATTCCATTAAACACTAGGAGCTCAATTATACTTCACCCCACATGCCACATTTTTATTGTAAACACCAAGTAAATGCACATGTATAATGAGTTCAAAATGAACCTTCACAAATCATACTCCAAACACCTTCAAGATATGGACAAATTCACACCACTCTAAACATATATACTCACACACACATCATAGCATAATTTCCACCTTGAAAATAAACATAAACTTTTCTTAAACAATTCAATGAACACTTAACATGCAACTTGAAAAACCAATCCTTCCATCACAAAATTCCATCTTCTCTTCATGAAAATCATAATAAAAGATTAAGAAGGGTGCAATGAAGTATAAAAGATTGGATTTCACCTTGAAAATCAACACAACCTTCTCTCAAACATTTCATCAAACACTTCATGTGCAACTTAAAAACCCACCTTTTCATCACAAAAACTCATCTCTTTCTTTTGGAAATAACAAAATATGATCAAGAAGAATGCATTGAAGTAAAAAGGATTGGATTTCACCTTAGTTTTTCAAGCCTCAAGTGTCTTTGAACTCAACTTGTGAAGATGGCTTGTAGAAGAAGAAGTGGATGAGAATTTTGGGAATGAGAGAGATGGATGGAGATTGATGTATTTGGGAGATCTATGGAGTAAGATTGGTGGTGAAATGGGAGGGATTTGATGTGGGGAAGAAAGGATTGGAGTGTGGAGAAGAAAGGGGGACGGGGGGTTGGGGTTTGGTAGGTAGAGAGAAGAGGTGAGTAGCTGTGGGTTTTGAGCGTCGGCGGTGCCACTCACTACCCATCTTGCATGGAATTTTTTTCAACTCACCTTAGCACCAATGGCACTCTTTGCTGCCTACTTTGGCTTCCCCTCTGTTTTATCATCTTGTGATAATTCTTGTGATAATTCTTGGCTTTGAAACTTTATGTGCTTTGCAATCCTTCTTCAAGACTTTGTGGAATTACTTTGATTTGCTCGACAACTCCATCATTTGCATCATTTAATCCTTGCTTCAAATCTTGATTGGTTTTGCATCCAATTCACTTGCTTTAATGTCTTCAACCTGTCAGTAACACTAAAGAGCAAACTATTTATTGTAAAATTCAAAATATAAATAAAGCAAATCATCCTAATTCTAAGCTATCAACTAAAGCAACAAATCAACCATTCCTAAAAACTCAAATTAACTAAAAGAAAAAGAAAAACTCAAAAGCATGGGTTGCCTCCTAAGAAGCACTTTATTTAACATCTAGGCAAGATGACTAATGGTTCAAATTATAATACCTCGCAAGTGCACTATTGTATAACAATACAGTGTGCATGAGTAAGGGTCGATCCCACAGATAACAACAAACTAATTTAACTAAATTAAGTTACTAACTAAAACTAACTTTAAAAGATGAATTGTTAGTTTGAAATAATAAGAATAATAAAGTAAATAAATACTCAAAAATCTAGAACTAGAGAATGATATAGGATAAATCTCAAGTGGCAAACATATAGAGTTCAGATTTTACCACTTAATGACTTCCCTTGCTAATTGGATATTGGATTTAGTGCTTACTTGGGTTCGTTCTTTCTTTGATATAATTATTACCATTTGGTATCTGGGTTTAAATCAAGTGCTTTCACTCATTTCAATTACCTGTAGTGTGTAGTATAGTTGAAGTAAAAATCCATTACAATTAAGAACTATGAACCAAGTAGAACGGTTGTGCGTTAGGGCTGCGCTTTAATCATGTATAGACAATCAATAAGATTTATGAAACTGGTGATTAAGCAATCATATAAATCAAAATATTGAAATAAAATCCTTAAAATAAAAATATAAAATTGCATTAAATCATCAATAATCCAAATAACAATGTTTGTCAAAAAGAGTTACATCTTTACCCTAGAAAGATAAAATTAGTTCATGAAAAAAATAAAATATACTCCCTTCATGAAGAACATCATACTGTAATTTTTTTTCTTGAATCTCCTTTGCTCTCTCGAATCTTCTCTTTTTACTCCCCAAAAATCCTTTGATTCTCTCCTAAGAAAAACCCTAGTCCTCCTGCGAAGGGACTGCCCAAAACTACTAAAAATAGCCTCCAAACATGTAACAAAACTTATATTAAAATAATATTAAAAATATTAATTTCCTACAGTTTGATCAACTGCTAGTGCCGGTGGCACTAGTAAGCTGGTCATTCTGCCATTCACCACTTTAGCTCCGATCCTTTTGCTACTTTGTTTGCCTTCCATCATTGCTTTGTTGCTCCATAATTGCTTACTTTCTCTTCTTGTATCCAATCTTTCAATAACCTAAACACATAATAAAAATAAGTTTGATATTAAACTACGTAAAAATTGCATGAAATTAAGCTTGAAAATACAAAATATAAGTAACTAAAATTCACTCATCAAATACCCCTAAACTTAAATCCTTACTTGTCCTCAAACAAAATTAGTAACTAGACTAGTAAAATAATTAGAATAACCACTCTCTCTCTCTCTTAAATAATCAAATACATGCCAGACAAATTACACATGCACACATAATTCAGAATTTAGTCAAAACACTTTCAAGTAATGTTATGAAAAGCATACTTCATCAATCCTATCATGAAGTAAAAATTGTGGATGTGTGTACTATGTCACCCTTATGCTACATGCATACTTGTCAACTTACAATAATTGAACTAATGATTATAACGATTTTCACAAGATAAATTGTAAGCTTGCTTTTCATAATCTCTCTCTACTAATATAGATAACTCTTATTCATTTGGATCAATAGGTCTTTACTAAGCTTGTAATGAGGCCTTTGGTTTGGCTAACAAAGAAAGAAAGCAAAGATCAATAAAATAAAAGACATAATAAACTTTCACAAGATTATTCACTCTCTTAATTTTTGTTTGAATTTTCTCTTTTTTTCTTAATTTTGGGCTATATTACTATCACACTCCTAAACTTGTTTTCTTTTTAATTTCTAGAATGTGATCCCCCTCATTCAAAATATAATTCTTTACTTCACTTATTTTTCCTTTTGTCCCTTGTTTTCTTTTTCTATTATGGCATACTCAACTTTTCACACCTCCAAACTTATCTTCTTTTGCTTTATTCATAACTATCAACAACTATAAGCATAAAATGTCTCTTAATAAGTAACACATGGTTTTTCAAGTGAAATAGGTTTGGATAATGAGAATAAACAAGAAAGTTTGAATGGTAGTTTTTCACATGCCTTGCACATGTCATTCTTTCATGAAACTCAATGGAGACACTAATGACATGATTGTACTAAGTTAGCTTAAAAGCCTCAAACCTATCAAAGAATGCCTAAATCACTTCTAAGTAAATATGTTGTCTAGGATTCTACCTTGAGGGATACTCAAATAAGTTCTAATATGCTTGTTGCAATCAAAATAAGTCAATGAGTTTACACCATTGTCATCTAATTTGTATAGACTTTGCATGATTATGACATCATTTGCATAAAAAATTTCCACACTCATGAAGAAGGAAGAATTTTGTACAAGAATCAGTAGATTAAAAGGAATGCTTATCCTTCTTCCAAAATTATATGCAATGGTAATCAAAAACTCAGCATGCTAATGATTAATAAGAAAGAAATATCCTAATTACTTTCAACACATTGGCACCAAATTGCTCTAGGAAGCAAATCTTGATAGTCATAATGTAAATCTCACAATAACTAACTTAACAGACTCAACTACTTGAACAAACTCAAACTCAAATAGAACACTCCAAATAAAGCACTCTAAACATAACATGAACTCTAAACAAAACACATAACTACTCCCCCATACTTAAACTAAACATTGTCCTTAATGTGAAAATTAAAATAATAGAACCAAGGACTTCCTTGAAACATGTCAGACTACTCATTAGAGGAAGCATCTGACTCATCAGCATCAACTTGTAGATGGAATGGTTAAAAAACTAAAGGAGTGGGAAAGACAACTAAGCCTGCATCCTGAAAAAAATCATAGTTCTAAAACATAGACTGCATTGTCATAGCATGATTCGACAGGAAGTTAATCTACATTGTTGTCTGTTGCCGCCAGTGTTCATTGGAATCACACATGTTTTAGATCTAGTCTTGGAGACTAGCTAGTGTGGGTGTACTGCTTTGGGACTACCTTGATCATCTCTACTGGGAAGAGCTTAGGGTAGTGGATGATCGTCCCATTCTTTGGCCTGAACACCAATTATTCCATGATTGCATCATCTATGAGAGGGAGAGGTAGCTGGATTTCTTCTTGTGGTTTAACACGAACATCCGCCATGAGGCACTATTGACAAATTAGAGAAGAATAGGCAAGGCTTCTTGTCAACCTTCCAATCAGAAAAGAAGTAATGGAGTTCTCTATTACCCTCCCCACATCATTAGACAACCATGTTATGATAACAAAATTCAGTAGAGCTCTTTCTTTGGTAACATCTGAAACATGATTAGTAGGCATCGATTTAGCAGAAATAAAATAATGCCATGCTAGTAGAAATGCTCTTAACTGACCTCATGGAAAGCTTATTACTCTTTCATGCTGCATCTTCCATCTACTGCCTCCTCTAGCCAAACGAGCAATGACTGCATCAAAATCAGGATCTTGTGCAAGCCAGGTAGTCTAGTCATCTGCTTCACTATCTTCCAATCCGAAGTAGCAGTTGATAGAAGATCTATAAAATAAAACCAGCTTCCCACTCACAAGAATCCGTCTCTCTTTGGGATCCATTGAATATTGTGCTCTAGCATTAGCATAGAATTCCCTCACTAATGAAATCACAGCTAACTTAGGATGAGTCACAAAACTCTGTCACTGCCATTGGGTGATGTTGTTCTGGATATTAAAGTAAGTTGTTTCAATGCGTCTCTTGCGTATCCCTTTGTGATTTACAATGGTGGTGATGTATAGCACTTCTGCATGTTCATTGAAAATCGTGGGCTTAAACTCTGCCCTCCAACTCTTAGATGGTCTAGAAGGTGTAGGTCTTCGTGGAAGTATACTGACAACCCATGAAAATAAAGAATACTTGAAGTTCAATATGATAAATAATCAAAGGTCAGCAACTCCCAAATCACACCAAAGCACTTCATTTTGATACTAGAACCATACAAATGGTTAAGCATACTCACATAAGCTTCCTCTAAATACAATTTCCTCCTTAGGCATTACAACAAAAAGCTAACGAGCATCTCATTCAACATGATTTCAATGCAGCCCTCAAACATTACAATACTTTCATAAACAAGTATGAAGCATTGGGCATGAAAATTTGATCAATGTAGAAGCCAAATGTTCCATTAAACACTATGAGTGCAATTGGAATTTCACCCCCACAAGCCATATTCATAGATTCAAAACCAAGCATATGCGTAGGCATAGTGAGTTCAAAATAAACCTTCATAGATCATACTCCAAACACTTTCAAGATATGGACAATACACTTCACAATCCCATCAACTTCACACCACTCTAATCATATATATAACCACATACATCATAGCACAATTTCCACCTTGAAAATCAACATAATATCATCTCAAACATTTCATCAAATACCTAACATGCAAATTGAAAAACCAATCTTGCCACCATAGAAATCTATCTTCTTTTCTTGTAAATCATATTAAAAGATTAAGAAAGGATCAATGAGGTAACAAAGAATGGATTCCACCATTAAAAGCACAACACTCCTCTCTCAAGCAATTTATCAAACACTCCATGTGCAACATGAAAACTCATCCTTTCATCATATAAATCCATCAACTTGCCTTAGAATTAACAAAAGATGAGTAAGAAGAATGCATTAAAGTAAAAAGGAGTAGATTTCACCTTGGATTCTTCAAACCTCAAGTCTCTTTGAGAACCTAACTTATGAAGAAGACTTATGGAAGAAGAGTTGGAGTAGAGATTTGGGAATGAGAGAGATGGGCGAGTGTTGATGGGTTTGGGAGAAGGAATGATTAAGATAGGTGGTGAAATTAAAAGGAAAAGGTGGGGAAGTAAGGGATGAAGTGTGGAGAAGAAAAAGGGGAAATAAAGTGGTTTGAGTTTGGAAAGAGGAAAGGAAAGGGGTTAAGCACGAGCGGGAAAAAAGGGGGGGGAGGGAGGGTGGCATCGGGCGCCGGCGGCACCACCCACCGCCTCCTTTGCAAAGTATTTTATTATTATTATTATTATTAACTTACCTACTTTAGTTTCCCTTCTTCAAGACTTTGATGCATCACTTTGATTTGGTCCACTATTCTATCTCTTGCATCATGTAATTCTTGCTTCAATGTTTTCAAAGTATAACTTAAGCATACTACCCTAATGCTACCCTATTTACTAAAGCAAGAAATCAACTTTTCCTAATAACTAAAATCAAGTGAAAGAAAAATAAAAGCTCAAAAGCTTGGGTTGCCTCCCAAGAAACGTCGTTTTAACATTTAGGCAAGATGACTTTCCTTTTCAGTGATTTCCAAGAAGAGTTTTTGCCTGCATAGGATGACTTCAGCAACTTAACATAGTTGTGTTTCCATCTTTTTCATAGAAGCTATATTCCCATCTTTTTCACAGAAGCCTCTAGGTTGTTTAGTCTTGAATCCAAATGCTAAAACCTTGTATCATTAGTCTGAAATTGATTTTGTGATGCTTGCATGAAATTTTGCAAGATTTCTTCTAAACTAGGCTTAGGCTTTATTGGTTGAAAAGAGGATCCAGCTTGATTATGGTTGCACTCATTGCTCCAAGTGAAATTAGGATGATTTCTCCACCCTAGATTGTAGGAGTTTGAGTATGGATCATTCTTTTAGTCGCTACTAGCTGCAGAATTTAGTGCATTGGCCTACTCAGCATCTCCTATAAAATGTTCTTGGGAACAAGCCTCTATTAATGTAGGCTGTTTGCTTCAAGCTTGCCACCACTGAACACAAAGACTTCATTTGTCTAGCCATCTCTAACATCTGCATAGATAAATTTGTATTAGAACTTATTTCATAAATGCCTCTAGACTTACCTCTTGCACTTGTCTGTTGAGAGTTGGCCCTAACATCTCATACAACTCATATGTCTCTTCTTGAGTCTTCTCACCCATGGCTCCCCCTATGGCATTATCAACCATGGCTTGACATGGTTGTGTCAATCCATTATAGAAAAATTGATTGAATAGTTCTAATGGATATCTCTAATGAGGGCATTAAATCAATATGGATTTGAACCATTATCATGCCTCATAGAAAGCTTCTCCATCAAGCTGAGAGAATGTAGCAATTTTTCCTCTCAGTTCAGCAGTCTTAGCATAGGAATAAAACTTGCCTATGAATTTATTGTAAACTATTTCCCATGTAGTTAAAGAGCCAGGTGTCAAAGTCATAAACCAAGTTTTAGCTGCATCTTTTAGGGTATATGAAAAATATCTTATGAGTACTTGGTCTTCAATCAATCCTTGCAACAGAAAAGTCTAGATTGTTGCATAAAAATCACACATGAAAGTCAGTGGGTCTTCTGCAACTATACCATGAAACGATGGAAGCATATTAAAGTGAATGTGCTTGATTTCATAATTTCTGACTTCATTATTCAATACAATGCATGAGGGTGAGATGCCAATGGTCAAACCTACAAACTCTTTTATAAGTTATTGAGCTATCTAAGCTAGTTGAGCCACACTATTATCTACATTGTCTACCATTATAACTTCTTCTTGAGTTTCTTCTTGAAGTTCCTCTTCTTCAAGAATGTTCTCAGGCTTAACTTCTGTCTTTACTCTTTGATCACCTAACAAAATACAAGTTCAAGTCAATAATCTCCTTCCATGCATTTAAGCTCTACAAACCAAAAAGAAAAATTCAAAAATTTATACAAAGAGATATATATATATATATAAATAAAATAAAAAAAAATTATAACTAAATGTAATTAAATCAATTTGGAACCATTCCCTGGCAATGGCGCCAAAAACTTGATGATTCAAATTATAATACCTCACAAGTACACGATTGTATAGTAGCATAGCATGCGTGAACAGGGGTCGATCCCACAGAGGACAGCAAACTAATTTAACTAAATTAAATTACTAACTAAAACTAACTTTAAAAAGATAAATTGTTGGTTTGAAATACTAAGAATAATAAACTAAAGAAATACTTAGAAATCTAGAACTATAGAATGATATACGATAAATCTAAAATGGTAAAGGTCTAGGGTTCATATTTCACCACTTAATGACTCCCCTTGCTAATTGGATATTGGATTCAATGCTTGCTTAGGTTCATTCTTTCTATGAAATGATTATTACCATTTGATGTGCAGGTTTAAATCAAGCACTTTCACTTGTTCCAATTACCTATGGTGTGTAATATAATTGAGGTGAAAACCCATTATGATCAAAACTATGAACCAAGTAGAATGGTTGTGCATTAGGTATGCGCCTTAACCTTCTATTCTTCTCATTCAAGGAAGCTCACGGTTGTGTGTTAGGTGTGCACCTTAACTATGCATAGACAATTAATAAGATTTATGAAACTTGTGATCAAACAATCACATAAATCAAAAGATTGAAATAAAACCCTTGAATAAAAACATAAAATTGAATTAAATCATCAATAATCCAAATAATAATGTTCATCAAAATGGGCTACATCTTTACCCTAGAAAGATAAAATTAGTTCATGAAGAAAAAATACACTCCCTTCATGAAAAACATCATACTGTAATTTTTCTTCTTAAATCTCCTTTGCTCTCTCGAATCTCTTCTTTTTGCTCCACAAAAATCCTTTGATTCACTCCTAAGAAAAACCCTAGTCCTCCAGCTAAGGGACTCCCCAAAACTACTAAAAATAACCTCTAAAATTGTAACAAAATCGTATATTAAAATAATATTAAAAATATTAATTTCCTACAGTTTAATCAACTGCTGGCAGTGGCGGTGCTAGCAAGCTGGTCATTCCGCCATTCGTCGATTTAGCTCCAATCCTTTTGCTACTTCATTTGCCTTCCGTCATTGCTTTGTTGCTCCATAATTGCTTACTTTCTCTCCTTGTATTCAATCTTTCAATAACCTAAACACATAATAAAAACATGTGAGATTGGCATTAAACTACTCAAAAATTGCATGAAATTAAGCTTAAAAATAAAAAATATAAGTAACTAAAATTCACTCATCATTGACTTCCCTTTTTACTAATACCTAAGAAGATTTTTTGCCTACTCAGGCTGACTAGGCAACTGTCCAAGTTTGACCTAGCTGTGTTTCCATCTTTTTTATAGAAGCTTCTACGTTGTTCAGTCTTGAGTCCACATTATGAAACCCTATGTCATTAGTCTGAAATTGATTTCATGTAGCATGCATAAAATTTTGCAAGGTTTCTTTGAGACTAAGCTTTGGCTTTATTGGTTGAAAAGAAGTTCCAGCTTGGTTCTGGTTGTGCTCATTGCTCCATGCAAAGTTATGATGATTTTCCCACCTCCAATTATAGGAATTCTTGTATGGATCATTCCTTGGTTGCTGCTGGTTGTAGAAATTCAATACATTGGCTTGCTCAGCATCTCCTGCAAAGTGTTCCTTGGAGGGGCAAATGTTACATGTATTACTAGATATACCACAACAAGAACAAACCTCTTGTAACACCTGTGGTGTTAAAATTTGGGAGAAATTTTTTGCATTTCAGTAAAGTGAGGAATTAAGGTGATACGCAGTGTTTTATAAAGAAATTGTTATGAAAGATTAAGTAGAATAACATGAACCCAAGTAATGATTTTGAGTGAAGTTGTGTATATGACTTGAATGACTAATGTAGCATGATTATTAGGTATAATGTGATATGTATGAGATATTGAATCAAAATTTTGAGATAATTTTTAAAATTTTGAACTATTAAGTTGAAGGTTATATGAAAAGAACTCAATAGGTGAATTTGAACAAAAGCATATATTTGAGTTATACAAAAGACCTAAACTAGTCATCATAAGTATTATGATGTGTGTGAGACATTAATTTGAATATCGGATGCCACGTGGGATGAAAATAGCCTATGGAATTAATTATACCAGAAAAATTTTAATAAAAAGAACTGAATAGGTGATTTTTGGCAATTGATCTCAAATGAGGTGGTGAATAGTATGAACATATCCTATTTTATGCATATGATATGTGGGAAGCGATAGTTATGATGTTTAAATTATTTTATGTGAAATGGGTCTAGTAATGATTTTGTTTAAGTACAAATTCAAAATTTAAATAGCTTATTGCAATAAATGAGTTATTGTTTGAACTTAGGATGAGAATTTAAATCTTAAATGAGTATTTAAGGATGATTATGCATGAAATTAATGAAAAATGTAATGATTGAAAGTTTAAGCTTGAAGGATTAGAGAAAAAGTGGAAAACAGGGTTGAAATGAGGGACAATAAGTTAGTGTCAGGATACAGGAACTCAATGTCATGACACAAAGAGGCAATGTCATGACACAGAAGGCAGCGTTGCGACATCGGGCAATCAGCAAAGTCTATGTCAGAACACATGTTTTATATGTCACGACATTGAGCAGCCAGCAAAGTATGTGTCGTGAAGCAGGTTTTCTATGTCACAAACTGGCTCTATGGCACGCCGTAGCACTAGAAAATTTGATCTTTTTAAGCCATAAACTTATTCTATTTTTTATTTTCCATTCCATTCTTCTTCCCTAATGTTGTTCTCATGTCCCCATACCCCATTTAACTAAATCCTTTGCTTGATTATCTAGGGAACATGATGATTCAGATGAGTAATCACTTAAACATCTTCTAGCTTGGGTTTTTGATGTTTTCACAATGAGCAGTGGAGGAAGAGCTAATTTTCTTCAAATGAAAGATGCCAATGGGAGCATGAAGCTTGAATCTTCATCTATGGGTGTCAGTCATGCTTAATTCACAATATAAGTTTGTTCTCCCCATCCAAATTTAGATTTTGGTTGAGCCAGGGTTTTGTAAATTTCTAAAATTGCGGGAAAAATGATGAAATTGGTGTTGAAATTATGAGGAACCTGATTTATATTGATGTTAAAATTATGAGGAACCTGATTTATATTGATGTTAAAATTATGAGGAACTTGATTTATACATGCATAATGAGGTATTGGGAGTGATTTGGTAAGATAGGGTTTTTATGAATAGTAAAAATTGAGAAATTTCATAAATTTTATGAAATTATCATAGAATAAAGTTTTAATGTATGATTAATAATGTTTTGAGGCTTGTTTGGGTTGATTTGAATTGGTTGGAATTGAATAATTGATTATGTCCTAGTTAGAGATTAAAGAAGGTTTTTGGGTTTGGGCTATATAAGACTGAATTAGTTGTATTCATAGCTTAACTAAATAAATTCTAAGTTGTCTAAGTATGATTCATGTTATATGGTAAGGAATGATTGTTAGAAATAAAAGCATTTTGAAAACCTTAATGTATGTAATAGAGTGTTAATGATTTGATATAGAATTAATGGCTATAATTGGCCTTGTGGTTAAGGTTGAGCACTCATAATATCTAGAAATGAGAATTCATTGGATTGAAATGAATTAAGAGTTTTAATTGTAAATGATTGGGATTATTGCCATGTACAAGATGATCTAAAAAAGATGAAAATGTATTGAGTTAGAGGAACAATTTGGAGCTGAGAGCCTAAGGTAAGCAGGCCCCCCCTCATTTCTTTTGAATGTATGATTAATTAGGGATAATGAATATTCCATTTATTTAAATTTGGGCTTGTTTGTTTTGGTTGGAGATATTGGATATCTCATAATTGTTGATGATAAATGTTTGTATTGATTTATGATGACATAAATGATAGGGATCACTAATATCCCTTTGATTGTAATATTGTCAAAATGTGATTATTCTTGTGTAGGGATATCTAAAATTGAGGGATAGATAATATCCCTTTGTTATTGGTATCATTTGGAAATTTATTTGGAATGAGACGGATTGACTGGATGGAAATGATTGAAATGCCCTATTTGATGTTAATTGATAAATCTATGTTCTTTGTCCTAGATATGATTATATGTTTGGAATAAGGAGGATTATGGATCTTTATAGTAGAATTGAATGTTATTGGATTGATGATTAAGCCTATAGCTATGTATTGAAAATGTAAATGCTTATCAGAGGTTATTCATATTTTGGATTGAAATCAACTATGTTGAATTGATTTTTGATTTCATTTATTTGTGCCCACTTACTGAATTGCTTAGACTCAAGCCTTCTTATTTATACTTTTAGATAATAGGCCAACTGAAGAATCTCCATTGTGGATTGGGATTAGTAAGTAGGACTAGAAGACATATTCTTGTGGTGTGACTAAATGTTAAGATTAGAATCTCATTGTATATTTATTTAAATGTGAATTTGTATAATTATGTAAAATTGTAAATGATGTTTAAAGAAAAGTATTGTAATGTCTTACTGAAGGATATATAGGATTGTGATAACCTGTCATGTTTCTCCTATTGTTTAATGCCATCATGATGTGATACAGATTCTGGGCTAAGGGTAGGTTAGCCTAGTGAGATATTTATGATTTGATTTGTAATTATTGAAACTATAGATTTATGTATGAGTTGGGATTGTAAACATTGATGTATATCAAGTATTGATATTTACATTTTAGGGGAAACTTTGTTGAAATTTTATCAAAAAAATAAAGTATATTATAGGTATCCTAGAATGGAACTAGAGCACCCCACCCTAAAAGTGGGCAAATTTATGTAACATACGATACAAAAATGGTACGTCGCACCTCGAAAGGCGGGGCGTGACACCTCTATTGAGGCAGGCTGTGGTTGTTCATGTTTGCCGCCACTGAACACAATGACTTCATTTACTTAGCCATCTCCGATATCTGCATAATCGTTTGTACTAGAACTTACTTCATAAATACCTCTTGACTTACCTCTCACACTTTTCTGTTGGGAGTTGGCTCCTAGCATCTCATGCAATTCATATGTCTCCTCTAGAGTTTTCTTTTTTATGGCTCCTCCTGTGGCATTATCAAGCATGGCTTGGCATGATTGTGTTAATCCATCATAGAAATTCTAATGGATATCTATGATGAGGGCATTAAATCAATATGGCCTTGAACCTTGAACCTTTCACATACCTCATGGAAAGCATCTCCATCTAGCTGAGAGAACATAGCTATCTTCCCTCTTAGTTTAACAGTCTTGGTATGGGAGTAAAACTTGCTTATAACTTATTATAAACTGCTTCCCATGTAGTTAAAGAGCCAAGTGTCAAAGTCATGAACCAAGTTTTGGCTACATCTTTCAAGGTATAGGGAAAATATCGCATGCGTACTTGGTCTACGATCAATCCATGCAACTAAAAAGTCTGGATTGTTGCATAAAAATCACACATGAAAGTCAGTGGGTCTTCTGCAGCTATACTATGAAATGATGGAAGCATATTAAAGTGAATGCTTAATTTCATAATTCCTAACTTCATAATTCAATACAATGCATGAGGGTGAAATCCCAATGGTAGGATGTGCAAACTCTTTCATAAGTTGTTAAGCTATCTGAGCTGGTTGAGCCACACTATTCTGTGTTGTCTGCCATTGTAACTTCTTCTTAAGTCTCTTCTTGAAGTTTCTCTTCCTCAGGGGTGTTCTCAGGCTCAACTTCTGCCTTTTCTCTTCGATTACTTAATGAAATCCAAGTTTGATTCAGCAATCTCTTTCCATTCATTCAAACTCTACAAAGCCAAAAAGAAAAATTCAAAAATTTTATACAAATATATATATATACAAAAATAAAAGAAAAGAAAAATTGTAACTAAACCTAATTAAATCATTTTGGAACCATTCCCTGGCAAGGCGCTAAAAACTTGATGGTTCAAATTATAATACCTCATAAGTGCACGATTGTATAATAGTACAATGTGCGTGAGCATCCCATAGAGAATAATAAACTAATTAAATTAAATTAAGTTACTAAATAAAACTAAGTTTGAAAAGATGGATTGTTGGTTTGACCTAATAAGAATAATAAACTAAGAAGATAATCAGAAATCTAGGGCTACTGATAAGAATCAAAAATTTCATATTTTATTTCCTTAATACTTCATCTTTTATACTTATTTAACTCCTATATACACTCATTATTCTTATATTTTGATTTAGGAGATAATTGGAGTGGAAAGTGTAAAAAGAAATCAATTAAAGGATTTTGGATAATTTTAGCATCACTCCATATTTTGGGCCTAAAGATGTTCTGGAAACAAAAGAAAAAGTTCTACAACTTTTATGTTTCGAGTTGTGAGAGATAAAGACTACATCAAGGATAACTGATCAAAGAAATTATCAAAACATATAAAAAAGGATCTGAAGATTACACATAATATCACTTGTACACTAATTTTGTCATATTTATAGGATGATTTGAAAAATGTTATCAACATAAAAGTTATAGATCTCAAAGTTATCTAACAATTCAAGAAGAATTATACAATTCCAAGCTGAAATGAGGAAGATATGATCAAAACAGTGGATACATGTTTGGCGGACAAGAAACCACACCATTGGTGCCAACCCAATTCACACCATCACCCCATCGAACAACAGGGTGGTGCCAGCGGTGCCCAAATCTATTCCCTACTTTTTGGAACTTATGGGAATTACTATTTTACATATTTTTGCTCTGTTTTAAATACCATTTTCTTAGAGTATTTGAGAATTCTTTTGCTAAAGTTTGGAGAGGACTTCTTGGCGGCTTTTGATAGAGAATTTTCTCTCTTCTCTCTTTTCTATTTTATTTTATTTGTGATTTCATGGCCTTACATGGCTAAAATTTTGTTCTTCGTTTAAGGAGACAGAAGCCTAAGAATTAATATACTATGAAATCTAATTTATTTTAATTATTCAATTTATACTTTGAGTATTGAATGTTCTTCTTTGATTCATAATTATAATTGTTATGTTTAATTGCTAGGAGATCTACTAGTCTATTATTCATTGCTGTCTATTATGAGATTAGATATCAAATATGTAATTGTTTGATCCCTCTAACCTGTGAAGCAATTAGGGTTTAACAATTTATTATTGTTACATTTATTAAATCTTATGAAGAATATTTGAGTAAATTAAATGCAACTGCGTATGCTTGTGTTGTTTAGCTTCACCAATCTCTTCAAATCTTAAGGTTATTATTAGATTAAACCTTTAGCTCTAGTCTGGGTAGTAGTTAGGGTTAATTAGAACATTGGTTTCTAATTAACTATGTCGAAGGAGATATAGGAAAAATAATTCTAATGGTGAATATTCAAAGTGTGAATTGATTATAATTGTGTCAATGATCAGTTATGAGATTCTGATAGTGGATGTTGACTTAAACCAAGGTTTTCTTCTCTGATAGATTTCTTTTATAATGCTTTCTTTGTTACATTGAAAACCCCTCTTTCTTATTTACATTGTATAAAACTAAGCTAGATACTCCTTATGAGATTGACCCTTAGTCACACTACTATAGGTAATTTAATTGGTGTAAGATTCTAAATTTGGTTACCTACGACAACACACTAGCTATCGAATGATATAGGATAGATTACAAGTGAAAAAGGTCTAGGCTTCATATTTCACCAATTAATGACTCCCTTTGCTATTTGGAAATTAAATTCAATGCTTGCCTGGGTTCATTCTTTTTATGATATGATTATTACTGTTTGGTGTGCTAGTTTAAATCAAGTGCTTTCACTTATTCCAATTACCTATGGTGTGTAGCATAATTGAGGTAAAAACCCATTATGATTAAAAACTATGAACCAAGTAGAATGGTTATGCATTAGGTGTGCACCTTAACCTTCTACTTTTCTCATTCAAGGAAGCTCATAGTTGTGTATTAGGTGTGCGCCTTAACCATGCATAGACAATTAATAAGATTTATGAAACCGATAATAAGCAATCACACAAATCAAAAAATTAAAATAAAATCCATGAATGAAAACACAGATTTGCATTAAATAATCAATAATCCAAATAACAATGTTCATCAAAAAGGGCTGCATCTTCACCCTAGAAAGAAGGAATTAGTTTATGAAGAAAATAAAAGATACTCCCTTTATGAAGAACATTATACTGCAATTAGCCTTCTTGAATCACCTTCGCTCTCTTGAATCTCCTTCTTTTCTCCTCCAAATCTCCTCTGAATAGTCTCCAAGAAAATCCTAGACTCTCCCTGAAAACTCTACAAAAACTACTAAAAACAGGGCTTAAAAATGTAGCCTTGTCAACATTTAAAAAAATAAAAAATATTAATTTTGCAGTTTGATCAACTGCTAGAGTCAGTGGCGCCAACACGTTGATCCTTCTGTTCCTTTGCATCTTCAACTCCACTCCCTTGCTACTATCATGTTTGCCTTCCTCCACTGCTTTACTGCTTCATATTTACTTGTTTTCTTTCCTTTTCTCCACTCTTCCACTCACCTAAATGCACAATAAAAATATGTGAAATTAGCACCAAACTAATTAAAGATTTCATGGAATTAAGCTTGAAAATACAAAATATAAGTGGATGAAATTCACTCATCAGATCTTATTCTCTTTCTTCTTCTTTTGCTAGTATTGCTTCTTTGTCTTCTCCCTCTGCTGCTATGTCTTTGTCACTTCCTACTCCTCCAGCCCTTCCCCCTTTCACTGTCTTGGAGCTAGCATTTGAGATGACTTTAGTAGCAGAGTTGGGCTCTTGTGTAGTGAGCAGTTCCAAAAATGCTACTCAAGAGTTGAATCAGGATGCTTTAGGGTTGATGGGCGGGAACAATAGCGAGACCGAAAGATAGTGTGGTTGTTGTAGAGATTTCTTCACCAGCTACTGCGGTTCAGCATTTTGTTGGTTGGTATTTTATTTTTCTAACTTTATGTAAAAAGTTGACTTTTAGTGAGGAAGCACTAACTCAATCTTTTTTTTCAAGGCCTTCTTTTTCCTTTGATTTAATAGCCTAGGCTTTTAAGCACCCACACTCTGGGTCGAGCTTGACTTCTTTTGCGCAGTGCCCTTGTGTTGAGGCTTCAAGCTTGAGTGGACCTCTTCCGCTCTAGGATCTATGCCTGCTATTGCTAGAAGTGCATCTGTTAGCCTAAGTTCCTCGCAACCTTCTTCTCCTACAAGCGCTAGTCATGGGGATGGTCCAATTACTTCTCTTTTGGAGCTTCTTGAAAAGGCCATTATTTTTGTTACCAAAATTTCATGCTCTATAGATCGCTTTCGTGCCTTCGCTATGTCATGGGATGATCTAATGATGGATTCCACATTGGATATCATGCAGATTTTGATCACCAAGCAGGATTTCATCGACCGGATGAAGCTCTCCATGCAACAACTCATTAGCATCGAAAGCAGCTAGTAGGGTTGACGACATAGCTTCGCCAAATGGAGTCCAATTTGCAAACTAAGAATGAACAATTTCAGGAGGCCGAGGAGGAGCTAGAGCAGGAGCAGAGAAGGCCATATCCCTCTGCGGTTCAATGCAACTGTGACCATGCTGCAACTAAGTTGATCGTTATTAACACTGAATTAGATGGCGAGCAGAAGTGTTTCCAAGAACTTGAAAATACCGCTTCCGCTCTTAAGGCGAGGACAAGCTCATCACTGAAGCGATGTGAAAGGATATGGCGAATGCCCTTCTCTAGGCGGGAGAGGATCACGATGCTGTAGTGGAATCTACTCACTCCAATGCAAAGAAGGTCGTTGCCTTAGAGATGGAGTCGACCACAAGGGAGCTATCTTTACAACAGAGGATTAGCACTCTTGAGAACAGGAAGGCATCTTTTCAACAAGAGATGTATCACTGAAGGCTCATCAAGTTGCTTATATTGCAAGGATCTGCCAATAGGGTTTTGAGGAGCTGGAAGCAGAACCTGAGTGTCAGGAGATGCTTTTGCAGCAAATCATTGATTCCCTTGAACGGATTTTTATTTCTTCTAAAAAGAAAGTGTTCAAAAAGTTCCCCCGAATTGATATTAAAATGTAAATATGAAGAAAGTTAAGTACTTAGCCTTAGGGTTGCAAAGATTTCTTGAAGGTTAAGGCTCAATCAATAACTTGAAATGTCCCTTTATTTCTCCTTAAATAGATCTCTCAAAGATAAGACTATTGGAGTTGATTTGTTGGGGCAAAATAACTTTACAATGTTCAAATTTCCGATCATTGGTAGGACAGGTGATATGACAAGCAATTAAGCCAATCAAGTATGGCCCAGGCAATATGGTAGGCACCTTACCAAATCAGCTAGTGTCCGATCCATGGTAAAACTCTCAAATGTATGTCCCTAGCCACTTACTGGCAATATGACAAGAAGCTTAGCTAATCGGCTGTGGCCTAGGCAATATGGCTAGTGTGTTGGGTTTGCTAGGCGATTCTCCTTCTGATGCGAAAGGGTGTATGATGTGGCACCTCTGGGTTCAACTACGGTTGTAGGTTCTGCCCACAAGCGGCTGTTGTATCGATTGTGGTTGTCTAGGGAGTGAAATTCTTTCTGATAACACTACAAGCGGTATGCCAAGTGGCTTGTGATGCAGTTGTGGTTGCGGCTGTGCAGTTGCACTCCTGCACTTATGCTTTTCTACGCTAAAAAGATTTATTTGCCCAATTCAATTGTATAAATATAGTTTCTCCTTTTCTAATCATTTATAAATATTTAAGTTTATTTCAAATGGACAACTTATGAAATTTTATAATTTACTTTTTTTCTTGATACATTTGGAGTTGTAATATGCTTGCAACTACCATGCTCCAATAATGTAACATATTCCAAGTATATCTATTTACATTTCAACCCTTCATAATCTTAACAAAGGCTTCATTAGCTTAAATTAAGTCTTAGACAAATTTCATTATTATCAAAATCATTCACCTAGATCCAACAAGAATTGCACACAGGAAATACTATGTATAAAGTCAGACAAATATGTTGCTTACTAAATTGAAAGGAAAAGAAAGTTAATTAGTCTAGGAAAAGAAATTTAATTAGTATAGAAGTTTTAGGGTATGTTTGGATAACAACATGGGTAGTAAATGTATATATAAAATAAAAGGTAGAGGATGATGATGATGGTTATAGAATAATCAAACACAAACTAGGTAAGGAACCATGATGAAGTATATTGATAATAATGAAGAAATATTAATTACAATTGTCGAAAATAAAATGTATGTAAATATTATATATCTAAGGGTATATTCAAAATGGGGAAAATGTGGAGAAAGAAAAAAAGAATATAGAAAAATAAGGAAAAAGTGAGAGAATGATATAATATAAAAGAGCATAATGATAAAAAATAAAGTGAGTAAAGATAAAATAGATAAGTTTTTGTGTGAAAAGATGTAATATAACAATTAAAATATAGATAATAATAAAAAAATAAGAGTTATAAGATGTCAAATTATATCAAAAGATGTGTAAAAGGAGTAAAAAGAGTAGAAAAGTTTCCAAATTTTTTCCCTCATTATCAAAAATACCATAAAGAAAAAAATTTATCTTTTATATTTACATTTATGTACATAATTCATTCAAACACATCTTTACAATTCTAATTTGATATATAATATGAATCTTTTTGCAAAGGTCCATTTGAAAATTAATAAAAAAAGTAAAAACATATGAAAAATATATAATATAAAAAGTAAGAGTGAAAATAATCTAGCAAAATGGATAGTAATGATTAAAAAAAAGTGAATGAAAATAAAATGAATAGATTTCTTTTATATGAAATTGAAATTAATAATTGATTATAATAATAATAATAATAACAACAACAACAACAACAAACAAATAATAGGCAAGGCTGTTGAGTTAGTTACATGTCAAGATCAATTAAATGAAACTGAAAAAATGAGACCCTAGAGTAGAAGAGCATTTCAGCTATCAAAATAAATTTATAAACTCCTTTGGTAAGTTTCCTCAAACATAGATTAATTTTTAAGATACTTAAATTAAGTAAAATAGCGATAAATTCCAAATATAAGTTAAATCAATAAGCCCTAGGTCTCTGAGTTCATCATATTTTGTATCTCATCTTGTCTCGCAACATGCTTCTTATTTGCAATATAATGAAAAGAAAGGCAAGCTAATGACTATATGCTTGAACCATTGAACGAATACATTAAATCTCACCTCTAATTTTTGCATGTTGGGCCGCAGATGCATTGATCTCACTAATTTCTATTTTTTACGTGATAGAACTGCGGATATAACCAAGGAATTGATTAAATATAAATTGTGGGCTTGGAATTCATACCCAGAAATTTTTTATTAAAAAAAATCAGCATAGAAAAACTTAAGCATTTTTTTATTTGCCTCTTATATATAGATATATGCCTAGGACCAAAAATTTGTTCGAATGAATATATGAAATATTTTTTTAATGTGTAATTAGTTCAATGTTTGGGGTGTTTGTTTTTATGGCAAATTGGGTGTAAAGGTCTTCGAAACCCAAAAAGGAATGCAAAAGACAACATTTTTTAGTGTCAAAAGCTAACATTATGAAAAATAGAAAGGCTTAACCATGCAAGTGAGCCCATGAAACCATTTCTTAATGCAGTCCTGTATTCCTCACCGTTAAAACAGCTACTCCGGATAGCTATTCGACGCTGACGCGAGAAAAACGCCACTCAGGTTTTCCACTCCTAGTTTGGTGCGCTCTGAGAAATTAGTGTTCTTTCCCTGTTGAGTACCCTTCAAAGATCCTGAAATCCTGAAATGCATTGTAGTTTGCCGACATTGCTCAGCAAATGCATGTGATCGTTATGCCTAGGCTTTCTTGGATGTAAAATATGTAGCCCATCCGTATAGGTCATATTGTCCATCTCTTGATCAGGTGGTGATGGCTCCTTCAACTTATATCTGCCTATTAGATCTTGGTTAGATGAAAGTGGTCCATGTTTTGATCTCTTAACGTGAAATACTACCCCATCTAAATTGGATTTTTGGGCCATGCCCATGTGAACAAGACTATTGATGCCCCAATCCTAGCCCACTATGCAGGCATCATCTGCTTTTGACTCAGTCAATTTCATTGGTATACAGAGCTCCAGTTTCGTTCCTTTTGAATCATCTCTCCAGCTCAAAAAGCCCTCGTTGCGATTCTTCAAAGTACAGCTTGTGGGAACTGCAAACGAAGAGCCTTTCAAAATCCTCTTCTTTACTCTTGAGCATGTGCCAGGCCAATGGGCGGAGTACTGGCGGAGGCCGCTATTAAGGGAGATGACTTTTGTCTTTCGCAGCAGCTTTACTGTGATTGGTTTGGAAGAAGAAGAAGAGTTGATGCAACCCAGTGGCTGGGTGATGGAGCCACGTAAGCTTTGCGAATCATTATGAGGCATTTTTTGAGCTCAAGAGCCAGAGATAAAACTGTGTGAGCCCATCATTTCAGTGGAATTTGATTAGTCTAAATTAGATAGTACCTATATAACAATGGTATAGGGCTAGAGCGTTACACTAGCAACATTAATTCCTGCTTTTTTTAATGACAGGTGGAGCACGCGGAGCAATGCTATTGCTAGCTTGATGCGAGGTCAATATAAGTTTGATTTTTGGGCCATTGTTTGGCTACTTTTGGTGGTGAACTTTTAATGGGACACTTTCAATGGTGCGCTCAATAAGGATTGTCGCTTTGGGTTCTGTTGAAGTGGAACTCCTTTTCAGTAGTGCATTTTCACTTTCAATGGGCTCATGCTCAATCTCTCACTAGGAATAGCACTCCACCTGTTCCTCGTTTGCTCATCATAAAGGAATCCAGATCACCTGCTGCTTGTATAACGTCAATGCTGAGAGGAAGCAAACGCACTAATAATACGCCGGTTGCATTGTCTGCTTGCATCATTTGGAAATCCAGGAAAGGTTCTCATAGTTTTTCCAAAATGATCATGACAGGTCCTCATCATTAACTGTGTGAATATTGTTCTTATTATCAAACCTGACCACCAGGGTTCTTATTTTCATTGTCCATTTTAAGAGAAACAAGAGATTAGCCTGCTTCATAGACTTCTAAAATTCCAGAATGTTGAACGTTACCAATGTTCACACCCATGATGGGCAACAACATTTCCATGAGGGGTGACAGTTTGGGAAATGTCGTGTTTCATTCGTTCAACGTACCTCTTCTCCATTTATAAATAAGGAACATAGATGGGTTGAGACAAGGGAGAGAAATGGAGGTCATAGAATAATCTAAGCCATCTAGAATGTGGAATAGAGGCATTTACCCCTATGTGATTTATTTCGGACTCGTTGTGAGCAAGAGGTGTGCAAATCAGAGTTTAAGGGAGATAAACGTTCTACGAGGTATGCTTTCACTATCATTTTCCTCCGTTTATTTACCAACAGTGGTATCAGAGCTGTTGAATATTTTCCTTGGCTTGAGAGGAAGGAAATGAAATATGTATTTTGCCATTTTAATAGTTAAATGTGTAAAATTTGTGAATTTTTATTAATAAAAAAATTTTTGAACTATTATTTCTAGTCAATCCATTGGTATCACCATGTAGTGCTCTCAAAGATGATTCCAACGACATATTACATGCAAAAACGGACTTAAAATGACTCCTCTATGATTTTTTGGAAAAAAAAAAAATCAAACGCCCACTACCTCATTGACCCGTTGGGGAAGATGGAAATTTTACTATATGGTTCCCATGTTTTTCAAATTTTGCAAAATAGCCTGGGGTCAAAGTATAAATATTATAAAAAATTTGGGCCTTTTTATAATTTTAAAATGTTAAGGTTATTTATATAAATTTCCAAAAGTCAGGGTCTTTTTACAAATTTTTGAAAGTTAGGGGCATTTCTGTAATTTTACAAACCTAAACTAGTAAGCTGGATGGGCCTGGGATCCATTCCCTGAGTCTAGTGGGCTTAGACTGTTTAGGCCCATCATAGACTAGGCCCAACTGGAATGAGCCCAAGCCAGCCCATAAACCAAGCCAAGGCGGAGCGCACCGGCAGCCAATTTTTTTAGCATACCCAAAAATTGTCCAAATAGTCATTTTTTAGGTTTTTCGACCTTCTGAGTCCATTTGTGGGCTCAGATTTTCCAAATAAGATCTATAAATATAATTTTTAATTTTTATAATGATTAATCATGAATTTATATACTTTTTTTGAAAATTTGTGATAATGATGGCTTATACATATTTTTGGTGATTGGGAGTATGTTGGAAGAATTACAGGGATTCTCACATACTTATTTAATAAGTTAGTAGGAATTTATTTTAAAATTCTCTCACTTTACCTACTTGTTTAACGTGCTTGAAGCATATAATCGAATTCCTAGGTTGTTTGACTTTACAGATATTCATATGTTGATTTTATTTGAACAGATGTATATGAATTGATGATTGTATGAATAACATGCTTTCTTTTTATACAACTTTTGTGAAAATATTATTAATTTATGCAATGATGTAGCAAAGTATGTTTTATGATATAAATAAGTGTTGAAAAAAACAATTGATGTCTTATAGGTTACTTGAATCAAACTAAAACCATGGCAACTAAGATTTTTTTGGTGGATCTTAGTCAGATAGACAAATTGGATGGGAAAAACTATGAAATATGAAAACTCAAAATTGAATAATGTTGGAAGAACAAGAAATTAGTAATGTCCTAATAGTAACTATGGAGGATCCTCAGAGGGATGCTACTCCAGCTCAAGAAGATGTTACTCCAGCACAAGGGGGTGCTACTCTAGAACAATTGAAAGCATATTTCGAATGGCGGAAAAGAAATTCCCGTGCTTGCATCATAATGCTTAGCAGCATAAGGAATGATTTTATGTTTGGTTTCACTAGAATTACTTCAGCCAAAGTCCTATAGGAGACTCCGAAAAATAAATATGATAGTAGTTCCAGGGCTCAACTTAAAAAGCTCACCTTGTTATTTGAGAATTATAAGATAAAACCTGTACATACCATGAGGTAGCACATATTAGAGATGTTCAATATGATTCTACAACTACAAACTATTAGCTATGTACTTTCAGATGAACAAGTTGCAACCGTGATTCAGTCTCTCCCAGATTCGTGAGAGTATATAAAAGTGAATATGACTCACCATGATAGTATAAGGACTTTTGATGATATTGCACATCATTTGCAGCTAAAGGATGATCGTTTGGTTATGGCCAAGCCCCCCTCTCAGGCTCTGCTGTCATAGTCTAGTGCTACGCCCCTAAATAATGATTTTAAGCATAAAAGGAACTAGAAATTGAAAGGAAACCAAACTGAACAAGAGAATCAAAGCAAGGGCATCCAACCCAAAAGAGGGAAGTGTGAAAATAATAAGAAAGACATTAACAAGTTAAAATGTTTCAACTATAGTCAACTGGGACACTTCGCTCGTGACCGCATTGAGGCGAAGAAGGTAACTACTAATCCATAATTTCTCTCTTATATATATGTTTCTAGCTCGGTCATACTAATAAAATCTCATCCATTGTGGATTATAAACTTAAGAGCAATGGACCACGTAGCGACCATGCAACATTTCTAAAATACTGTCGAATACCAATAAAATCCCGATGGATATTTGTAGGAAACGATTCCAAAGTAGAAGTACATGAGATTGGAATGTGCAAGTTAGAGTTACAAGGGAGATAAAGTTTACTACTGAACGATATCTTATACGCTTTAAATATTCGATGAAATTTAGTCTCGGTTATTGTTTTTCTTAAGTTAGGATACAATTTAAATTTTTCTAGCAATGGACTTTAAATTTTGAAAGAAACTGCATTATTGGTTATGGAATAATGTTTGATGGTTTTATTGTTTTAAATTCTAGCAATATCGAAAATTATTTTGTAATTATGTCATCTTCTATGAGTTTGAATGATGATGTATTATGGCATACTAGATTGGGTCATATAGGCCAAGACAGGATGAATCATTTGGCTCGAGATAGACTATTTGGTCAACTCGCCAAAGTTTCATTACCAATGTGTGAACATTGCTTGGCTGGTAAAGCAACCAGGAAGCCTTTTAGAAAGGCACCTCGTGCCACTCAACCATTGCAACTTATTCACTCTGACATCTATAGTCCTATGAGTATGAGGGCGAGGCATGACGCCTCCAATTTCATCGATGATTACACACGCTTTGGATATGTTTACCTGATCTTGCATAAATCTGAAGCATTAGATTATTTTAGAAAATATACAAGTATGGTTAAGAATTGATTAAACACAATAATCAAAGGATTACAAACAAACTGAGGGCGTAAGTACTTTTCAGAAGAATTTAAGAAATTTTGTGATGAAAAGGGTATAGTCAAGCAGCTGACAATTCCATATACTTTGCAATAAAATGGTGTTGCAGAGAGAATGGATAGAATCCTATTAGACATGGTGAGATCCATGATGACATAGGCAAAGTTACCTATCTCCATTGGGGGGATGCTCTTTTGACTGCTGCATATGTACTCCACCATGTAGCCTCTAAATCAATCACATCAACACCCTATGAGTTATGGACTAGAAAAAAGCTTGATCTTAGCCTGAGGCTTTAAGGATCAACAACCTATATTCATAACACGTCTCATAAACATAGAAAGTTGAGACCACGAGGGAAGAACATATCTTTATTAGATATCTTGATTCTTCCAAGGGATGTGTTCATTAGTGAACATGATGATGGCACTATGACTGAAATAGAATCACGAGATATTACATTCTTAGAGAATGAATTTTCTAGCAGAGGAGAAATTGAGACAAATGTTTCATTTTATGAAATGAATGAATCTAAAGAAATTAGCAAGCAAAATCAGTCTGTCGAGGAGGATAATAGTCTACTTCAACTACCTATTTTGAGTGGGAGCATTTTGCTAAATTCTTCGGAACCCTCATTGAAGAGAAGTAATTATCCGATTATTAAGCATCGATGATTTTTTATCAAAGGTAAAGTACTTATGGTTTCTCCATTAGATGAAGATGAGCCTAGAATATTTTTTGAGACACTTTCATACCCTACAAAGGATAAATTGAAAAAAGTAATGGAAGAGAAAATGAACTCTATGAGATCAAATAATGTCTAGGACTTTGTTGATCTTCTACCCGGATGCAAGGCTATTGGAAGTCTCTCAAAAATCAAGCCCATGGCGGATGGATCCATACAAAAGTATAAAGTACACCATGTGGTAAAAGGATTCACCCAAAAGGAGGGTGTAGATTTTGAGGATACTTTCTCTCCGATAGTGAGATTTACCTTAATTCGATTAATTCTGGCGATCGTCACACATTTGGACCTCGAATTACATTAGATGGATGTAAAGATAGCATTTCTTAATGGAGAACTAGATGAAGAGATCTGTATGGATCAACCAACTACTTTTGTAGAAGTGGGCCAGGAAGGAAAAGTCTATAAACTTAACTGCTCGATCTATGGATTAAAATAATCATTTAAGCATTTGTATTTGAGGTTTCATCGAGTAATATTAATATTTAGTTTTTCAATAATCGATGAAGACCACTATGTGTATGTCAAGAAGTTCAAAGATAATTTGTAATATTATCTTTACATGTGGATGATATTCTGATAGCCAGAAAGAATAAGGAGTTTGTCACCATTGTTAAGGAATGGTTGTCCTCAACTTTTTAGATGAAGGATATATGTGAGGCAAACTACATTCTTGGGGTGAAGATTTTGAGAGATCGATCAAGAAAGTTGATATTTCTTTCACAAGAAACATATATCAACAAAGTACTTTAGCAATTTCATATACAGAATTGCAATCCCATAGACACTCTCATCGCCAAGGGTGATGGATTGAGCCTTGAAATGTGTCCAAAGACCCTAGATAAAATCAATGACATGAAGAAAGTTCCTTATGCTAGTGTAGTTGACAGTTTGATGTATGTCATGATATGTACCTATCTAGATATTTATTGTGTCATAGGGTTAGTCAGTCGATACCAGTCAAACCTAGGACATAAGCACTGAAAAGTCATTAAACAAATTTTCAAATACCTCAAAGGCACTATGAACTATATGCTTTGCTATCAAGAACATGATCTGCAACTAAGGGAATATACACATGTTGATTAGGGTGGTGACCTTGATGAGAGTAAATCCACATCCTTATATGTTTTCTCACTAAACAATAGAGTTATATCTTGGAGTAGCAAAAAGCAATCATGTGTAGTATTATCAACCATAGAGACTAAGTTTATAGCATGTTCAGCTACAGTATAAGAGGTAGTTAGTTGAGGAGGTTCCTAGTGCATCTAAGAGTCGGTGTTTTGACTAATGGGCCTGTATGTTTATATTATGATAACCAGACAGCTATTGCACATACGAAGTACTCTAGATATTACAGTAGAACCAAGTACATTAACATCGAATACAATTTTATAAGTGACATCGTAGCCTAGAAGTTAGTAATACCTAAGTCTGTCTCCACGTATAGGATGTTAGCTGACCCTTTGACTAAATCTATTGCGAGAGATATGTTTAAGGGTCATGTTAAATCTATGGGATTGTGTCGGTCTTGATTGTATCACTTGTATTGTTCTTTTATTGACATATGCTAAATAAATATATTTTGATTTGGAATTAATTATTTGTATTTGAAACATTACACTTATTCATAAATAAAATATGCATATCATACGGGTAGAAAGATTGGCCTACTTAATAGGCAATCACCTTTGATATTCGCAAAATGTACAAAGGTGAGACTGCTTATTTGTCATACTCGATGGGTGTTCAATTTAAGTTTGTGTCGACTTGGCTGGCAATCAAGTTAAGATCATCAGTTGCACGATGAAGGATTTCATTGGATAACCTATACCCATAAGATAATCAGATGTGAGACCTTGATAAGCACCTGGAGATTGCAGCTGTTAAGTGGGCTTAAGTTTAGGCACAGTTAGAGGAACTCTTTTGAAGAAGGACATGCACTCTTTTTAAGAATTGTTTCAATCGTAGACCATGTATCATACCATGTTTTCTAGGTGCAAAAGTAAAGAATGTGAGCAAGAGTATCCTTATTTCCTCACTTTATGAGTTCTTTGAAGATTAGAAGAGCTTTCTAGAAAGCCTTGAGAGACTTCTTGATATATCTTGAAGTGATAGTTCAATGCCTGCTATCTTGATAGTTTATCAAAGGTTTATGATTGACATGACCTAGTGAGACATGTTAGAAAAATGGTTGGCTGAAACAAATAGGTATAATCTGAGAAGTTGGACTAAATATTTTGTTCACATTGCAATCTACATGTGATTCTCTAACTAGACAATCATATTATGGTATGATTGTGAATACATGGTAGTTGCATGCATATGTTAAGCATTAAATGAGGGATTGGAAATGCTTGAACGATAATATGATATAAAATCAGTCTATGGTAGATCGAGTTGTAATTTTTTTCTTTAAGGTTGTAGCCTCCAAGTATCTCTAATAGGTGCTTGGTTGAGCTCCCAAAGTACAGGTTTAACTCATGAGTTGCACGATTCATTTGGCTATATAATTGATATCTGAGATCTTCCTTAATTTTCATATATATATATATATATATATATATATATATATTTCAAAGTCAATCATGTGTGAGTAGAAGATATTGAACGTTACCAACATTCACACCCATGGTAGGCAGCGATGTTGCCATGAGGGGCGACATTTGGCAAATTTCTTGTCTCACTTGTTCGACGTACCTCTTCCCCATCTATAAATAGGAAACATAGATGGGTTGAAGCAAGGGGGAGAAACGAAGGTCTTCGAATAATCCAAGTCATCTAGATTATGGAATAGAGGCATTTTCCCCTGTGTGATTGATCCTGGGCTCGTTAAGAGCAAGAGGTGTGTGGATTGGAGTTTAAGGAAGATAAACAATCTAAAGAGGTATGCCTGCATTGTCATTATCCTCCATTTGTTTACTAACACAAAATTTTAAGTCATCAATAGGTTGCATATTAAAGCACTGAACAAAGTGCACAATCCATCAGGAGGGCCCATTTTAAGAAGGGTTTTCTTGCTCAAAGTTGATAACCTTCCTCGATAGTGAGCAAAGTCACTATCCGACAAAAGCAGAATCAAGCAGTACCAAACAAGTGTTCCATGTAACCTTGTCACAAGAAGCTGGTAGTCCAAACCATCTATCTATACTTCTATATATGTAAGTATGTGAGCCTTTCTAAAATTGACATCACTCTATTGTGTTCTTTATGGGAAAAATCATAATAACATATATTGTTTGGTTAAGGGATACCAAAATTAATTAGCATTTCCTAGTTTTATAATTTTTTATCTCATAAGTTTAGAAGTGACATAATATAAATTAAGGTTTTAGAGAAATTATACCCGAGGCGCAAGGTCATTGTCATCATGCTCTATCATGAAAAAAACCTAATGCTATTAAAATATGTTGACAAAAAAACCTAATGCTATTCAATTTCTTAGGGAAATGATAAAATAGTCAAAATGTCTTTAGTTTGACACATTATCGAGGAGACTAAATGTTGAACCAAACAGTGCATGTAGTAATCAATCAAGCTTTAATGATGAGCAACAATATATAAGTGAACATGTGTGGTACTGACAATTGTGTTGCCAAGCAGTACAGAAATAAGTCTAAACATACAAGCAATTTGAATATAGTAGACGACACGTACAGCAAATGCATCAACAAACATAATCCACTGACTGAAAAAAAATAAGTATGATAAGAAAGAATAACACTGAAACTTTAAAAAGAAGCTGTCAAGGAAATCTGTAGTCATGAAGCTTAAGCCTCGATGAGTGATCAAGCCAATTATTTATAGAGAAAGTCAGTGTTAGATAGCATCCGCCTCAAGAAGATTCAGATAAATCGTTCCATGGACAAGTCAAAAAAATTGCTTATAATCAACACTTACCACAACACAAATATAAATTCAATTTGCAAAAGCAGAGACAAAATGGGGCAGAAATTAGACAAATGAAGAAGTTAAAATGAAGATAAAATTACTTAAGCATTTGTCTATCATATAAAGCTCACCTGAAAACTAAAGAGGCTAAGGAACCTGTCTGCAATCTATGAAGAAAATATAGAAAATAAAGAAGAAACGGCACAACAGCTAAAGTAGAAAACTTTGTCTGCCGCCTTTATCTACAAAGAGTTGTCTATCACTAGCAATAGACAAAGGCATCAAACATTCTTTAAAGAAGCAAGTCATCCATGCCTCACCAAGTCATCCGTTACTTAACAGATAACTATCATATGAGCGACTAGAAGGAAAATTCGTCTGCACGCCACAACTTTGTCTATCACTTACAATAAAAAAAAGTCAATAGATGTACCATTTGGAAGACTTTGTCTACCTTTGTTTGCTAATCTCAACAGACAAACAACAGACAAAGTATATTTTATCTATCAAGGAAGAAGCCTTGTCTAATATGAAGAATCGTCTGTTACTTACAACAAACAAAGGCACTTCGGCTGATAAGAAGAAGACTTCATCTGGTGAAGAATACTTCATCTATTGTGAAGAAGCTCTATCCACATAACAAAAAATCGTCAACTACTTATAACAAATAAAGCTATCTCACCTAAAGAAGGAAACGTCGCCTGTCAAGAGAACATTGTTTGATGAACAAATGAAGAAGAGAAACTTTGTCTGCACTTCTACAATTTAGTTGTTACTTATAATAGATAAACCAGAAGATGAAGTGAACTGCTACAATGATTTCTAACATCGACAAAGTGGTATATTATATGGATCTACACAGAGTCACTTTGTCTATTACTCATAAAAGACAAATTCAAGTGACAAAGTCCTCAGATAAAATATGATGTATAATGAAGAATAGAAGTCATCTGTGTCAGACATCGCTAACTGCACTATCCGGTCAAAATCTCATTCGAAGCAAAATTTTATAAAGCAAACCGGATAATTCGAGATTAGCTAAAGATGAAAAGAAATTCAAAGGAAAATAGTCTACATTCAAATAAAGATTGCAACTTTTAGAGGTTGCATCCCTTCAAGCTTAATGGACATCTTTCAATAATAATAAATAAGTTAGTCAACCAGAGAAGTCTTCATTTAGCATTTACTAAAAATCAAAAGGCACCTTCTTTAAAGATGATGCTGTAGGCTTTCTAGCTATAAGTGAGTTTCTCAAGAAAATAGTTTTTCAACGGGAGAAATCAACATGGTCTTCAACATTAATAGAAAGTCAATTATCTCCAACGAGCAGAAGTTTCTGAAGCAATATAAAAGTAGCGCAGCAATAATGAAGGGGGTTATGGAAGCTAAGTGAAATTTAAGAATAGAGCCAAAACAAGAAACATCTCTCTCAATTAGACTATGCCTCCTCAAAGATAATCAATCTCCATTACGCTAATAGATAATGAGCTTGAATGTTCTATCATAATCAAATACCTAAAATATTGATATCTATTGAGCTTCAACGAAATATTATTTTATATATGAGCTTAATCTTTGTACAAATTAGCTTAAGAAAAAAGGTAATGTAATGTGCAAAAAGAAAGTTGTCAAATCAGCTATATGAGGTAGTGGTGAACTCAAGAAAAATACATTGTATGAGTTGTTAATGAACTTAGAAAAATCATCAAGTTTACTAGTAACCTTTGAAATTATTGAGTTTCTTGATGAACTTGTAAAACCATAAGAGTGTTATGGACACTTGCTTATGCCCCCTGGAACTGAAATCCAGAAGAGTGTCTGGAATACTAGTGTATTCCATTGTATGGGGTATAGTGGAACCCAAAGCACAATGAGTTGGTGCCCTTGGAAGAGTGGATGTAGGAACGAAGTTCCTGAACCACTATAAAAATCATGTTGTCTATGTGAATGCTTCCTTGATCCATCTTTTATGCATTCCATTGGTTTCATTAGTTACTTGTGAAATTGTTTTATATCCTTCGGTACTTCATCAAACATGATGAGAATGCAAAATATCATATTTTATTCTCCTAATACTTCACCTTTTGCACCTAATGCTTCATCTTTTGCACCTATTTGATTCCTAAATATACTCATTATTCTCATATTTTGATTTAGGAGTCAATT
>JAYJMB010029912.1:0-36824 GCA_036873735.1 Pouteria campechiana | reverse complement strand
AAAGGAAGTCTTGGTGATGATTTGACTTGAGAAAGATGGTTAGACATCAGCTTGGCAAGATCCAACTTCTTCTTATACTTTAATGCCCAAATAATCTTTGCGTCTTTCTCATAAATATTATCCCTACTACCCACCTTAGGATGAATGTTGTTATTGAGGATAAGGTGGGCAAGCCTCAAGTTTACATCCAGATCCTTGATATTTAGATTCTTTACATTCTCTCCAATGGATGTACTTGTCAACTATGAGAACAATTCTCTTCTGGGTGTTGGCCAATGAAATGTCTATCTTTCAACTAGAGGAAGATTCAAGCATTCTCTAATATTTTCATGGGAGAGATTTATCTCTTTATTTCCAATCCATGATTTCTTGAGCTTAGGGTCATAATTGCAAAGAAGTATTTTCACCATTCTGGAGTAGATTTCATCCCTACAACTCATATGATTTTTCCAACCCTGAAAGTTTATCCAATCACATACTTCCAGCTTCTTTTTCTCAAAGGTTTTGAAATCAATGGCCCTACCCTTTACTACCTTCCTAGTGACAAATTTATTCATGTAAACTTGGTAACTTTTTTCATCATTTCAAAAAGTTACCTCTAGAAATATGTGTCTTTGTGCTTTGCTTTTTCTTGATGCATGCATTTCCTCTAACTCCTTTCTACTTTTTTTCTTCTGGACATGGATGCTGGAGTCTTCTTTGTAGCTCATGCATTTGCCATTTTCATCAGCTGAGGTTTTAGGGTTCTGAGGTGGAAGAACTTAGGGGTTTTTGGTAATAGGATGAGTGAAGGAAAATGGCGATAAGAAGATGAGAAGTATAGAAGACAACAGTGGGAATTCAAATTGCCTTCTTCTGTAAAGGGGTTTCTATCACAAATAGTGAGTGCAAGAAATGGGTTTGAGATCAACCTAAATAGAGAATTTATTAAGTATGCCCTCAGAAGTTTTAGATGAATTTAGTGGCATTAGACAATCTGACAGACAATGTGATGACTTCATCTGTAGGTAAATATAAGATGATGAGATTTTTCAATTTATTTTTTATTCAAGATATTTATGATTGTCTGAGAGTATAATAGCGATTTACTTATGATTGGAATAGGGTGATTGATGATAATCATAAATAGACTATATCATTAATATAATGTGTAAGGCATTCACAATGATATACTATAAATTAAATAGCATTTAAGATAAATATCAATTTCTTGAAAGTTTGAAGGCTTAGATCAGAAAGTTATCTTATCTTTTTGAACCGATAATATACTTGAAAATTTCTTACTTGATTGCCTTCTAGCTTTTCTTGAATCTTCTTAAATGCTTCTTCTGACTTCTCTTTTCTTTGATTGTCTTCCATCTTTTCTTGATTCTTCTTAAATGCTTCTTTTGGCTTCTCTTTCCTCTACAGTTCCTGTAGAGTCAATTGCTTTGGTCTTTTGGACCTTGTTAGCTCTATCATTAATAATTTTTAATGTATCTTTAGCAAAGTTATATATTAGTATTCCATCATACTTAATGGGAGACAGGAATTTCAAAAATTTCAGAAACTATCATTAATGCTTAAGAATTTATGAAAGTCTTATTTCTAAGCAAGAGTGTTGTGGAGCGATTTGGCCATGGGAATCTCTTCACAAGTTAACATCTGGTAGTTAAGATTCATTTGTGAAGCCTGCTCTGATACTACTTATTAGTCCCATATATGATGAATAACTCAAGAGGGGAGGGGTGAATCGAGCATATAAAAATTATGGCCAAATAAAACTTGATGAGCTAAGAGGAAGTAGTGATGCAATATATATGTAATTTCCATGTATGACTGCTTCACTTTCCAAATTCAACTTCTCTTGGTCATTCCTATTTCAAATAAGTTATAGTGTATATGATAATATAAGTGATAATATTATGCTTGATGAAGTAATGAAGGATATAGAGAAATTTCTCAAGCGACTAATGAAAAATAGTTAAGTGCATGAGAGATAACACACAAACAACACAATTTTTGTAGTGGTTTGAGAACCCCATCCCTACATCCACTCTTCTAAGGGAACCAACTCATAGTACCTTGGGTTCCACTATATTCCATATAATGGAAGAACACTAGTATCTCCAACACTCTTCTAGATTCAAGCTCTAGGGGACATGAACAAGTGTCCCCAACACTTCTTCTAGATTCCAGCTCCAGGGGGCATGAACATGTGTCCTTGATACTTCTTCTGGTACCAGCAAACTTGTTAGTTTTCCCAACCTCACCAACAACTCATACAATGTAGTTTTCATGAGCTCACCACAACTCACATCGTTGATTTGACAGCATACTTTTTGCACATTACTTTGCCTCTTTTCTTAGGCTGATTTGTACAGAGATTAAGCTCATAAATTAAAATGATATCTCATTGAAGCTCATTAGATAACAATGTTCTAGGTATATGATTATGATAGAACATTTTAGGCTTATTATCTATTAGCACAATGGAGATTGATTTTCTAGGAGGAAGCATAGTTTGACTTAGAGAGATGTTTCTTGTTTATGCTTTATTTTTATTTTTCTCTTAGCTTCCTCAACCTTCTTCATTGTTGTTGCACTACCAATATATTACTTTAGAAACTTCTTCCTATTGGAGGTAGTTGAATTTCTATTAATGTTGAAAACTGTTCTGATTTCTCTCATTGGAAAGTTGTCTTCTTGAGAAACTCACTTGTAGCTAGAAAGCCTATAGCGTCGTTTTAAAGAAGGTGCCTTTTCATTTTTAGCAAACGCCAAATGAAGAATTTTCTCAGTTGACTGAATCATTTATTATTATGGAAAGACACTCATTAATCCTAAAGGGATGCAACCTTTAAAAGTTGCAATCTTTAATAGAATGTAGACTACATTCCTTCAAATTTCTTTACATCTTCAGCTAATCTCGAGTTGTCTGGTCCGTTGCTTCGAATGAGATTTTGACTAGAGAGTGTAATTAGTGATGTCTGGCATAGATGGCTTCTACTCTTCATGATATGTCATAATTTATCTAAGGACTATGCCACTTGAATTTTTCCTTTGTAACTAATAGACCAAGCAACTCTAAGTAGATCCATATTGTAGATCACTTCATCATTCTCAGAAACTGTTGTAGTAGTTTTGCTTTGTCTTCTGGTTTGTTTGTTAAAACTAATAGCTAAATTGTAAAGGTGCAGATAAAGTTTCTCTTCTTCATTATTCATCAAATGGCATTCTTTTGACAAACAAGGTTTCCTTCATTAGGTGAGATGGCTTTGTTTATTGCTTTGTTTGTTATAAGTGGTAAACAATCTTTGTGGTGCGGAACAAGCAACTTCTCAAAGTATCCTTCACAGATGAAGTCTTCTTCTTATCAACTAAATTACCTTTGTCTATTGTAAGTGGTAGATGATTCTTCTTCTAGACAAAATGTACTTTGTCTATAGTTATCTGTTAAGATTAGCAGATGAAGTTGCAACCCAGAGACATGGTCTTCCAAGTGGTTCGTCTATTGGTTTGTCTATCGTAAGTGACAGACAAAGTTGTGGCATGCAGAAAAATTATCCTTCTAGTCACTCATATAATAGTTGTTTGTTAAGCAATAGACGATTCGCTCAAGGCATGGATGATTTGCTTCTGTAAAGGTTGTTTGATGGCTTTATTTGTTGCTGGTGACTGACAACTCTTCTATATGAAGGCGGCAAACAAAGTTTTCTTTTCTAGCTGTTGCGCCACTTCTTTTTTATCTTTTATATTTTCTGTAGAGATTATAGATAGGTTCCATAGGCTCTTTAGTTTTCAGATGAGCTTTATAGATAAATGCTTGAGTAATTTTGTCTCCATTTTGGATTCTTCATTTCTCTGATTTCTGCTCCATTTTGTCTCTTCTTTTGCAGACTGAATACATCTTCATGTTGCAGACAAGTATTCATTATTAGGAATTTTTTTGACTTGTGAATGAAACCATTTATTTGAATCTTCTTGAGGCAGATGCTATCTGACACTGACTCTATCCATAGACAAATTTCTTGATCACTCATCGAGGCTTTGAGCTCCATGATTTGAGATTTACTTGATGGCTTCTTTTCAAAGTTTCAGTGTCATTCTTTTTTATTATTCTTATCTTCTTTCAGTTAGTGGATTAAGCTTGCTTATGCATTCGCTATGTGTTGTCCACTATGTTCGAATTTCTTCCTTGCATGTTTAGACCTATTTCTACAATGCTTGGGAACATAATTGTTAGTACCACTTTTGTTTATTCATATGTTGTTGCTCATCATCAAAACTTGGCTAATTTGCCATATGCCCTATTTAGTTCAACAAATATAATTACTCAACCTAACAATTCTATCAAACCATAGTAAACAAATGTGACTTATTATAGATTAAATACTTTAATTATGGAAAATCATCACTACTCCCAAACATTAGAAATAACTAAAAAACTCAAAAGCTTGGGTTGCCTCGCAGAAGAGCTTATTTAACGTCTAGGCAAGATGAATCCCCTTTTTATGGATTTTCAAGATTAGAGATTTCATTTAATGGCAATTGCAAGCCGTTTTTGACATATTTCTTCACTTCATGCCCATTGACTTTGAAATTGCTTCCGTCTTTTAGATTCTTCATCTCAGCAGCTCCATGTGGGAACACTTGTAAAACTAAGAATGGACTGACCAAACAAGATTTGAATTTTCTTAGAAACAAATGCTAACATGAGTCATAAAGCAAAAATTCCATGCCAGGTTCAATGCACCATTTACGAATAAATTTATCATGATATTTCTTTTTGCATTCCTTGTGAATCTTAGCATGCCCGTATGCTCCAATCCTAATCTCTTCCAATTCATTGCGCTGTAATTTCCTCTGCTCTCTTGCCTTTTGCAAATCAAAATTTAGATTTTTGATTGCCTAATATGCCTTGTGCTCTAGCTCAACTATAAATGGCAGGTTTTCCTGAAAACAAGTCTATAAGGACTCATTCCGAATGGGGTTTTGATAGCAGTTTTGTGAGCCCACAATGCATCATTCAACTTCATTGCTTAATCATTTCTTGCAATGTTTATTGTCCTTTCCAAAATTGCAACTCGATGTGTAATGTTGTATTTTCTAAGCAGAGCTACAAAAATCTTTTTGCAAAAGTGAGTTTCCCTATTACTAATGATAGCCCTTGGAGTGCTAAACCTAGAAAGGTCCTGTCTTTACAAAATCTTATCACCACATTCGCATCATTAGTCTTAGTGGTCATCACCTCAATCCACTTAAAAACATAACCCACAGTAAGTAAAATGTACAGGTTGCCATTCAATGGGGGAAATGGTCCCATGAAATCAATCCCCCACACATCAAATAATTCAACCATGAGATTACTTGTGAGCAACATCTCATCTCGCTTTCTGATATTCCCTGTTCACTAAGACCTATCACACATCGAACAGAAGGCATGAGCATCCTTAAAGATAGTTGGCCAATAGAAACCAGACTAAAAAATCTTTAAAGCAGTTTTGTTCCCTCCAAAATGCCCTCCATAGCTAAATGCATGACAATGTCTTAGTATGCTTTGTTGCTCCTCTTCTGGCACACAATGTCTGATAATTTGGTTTGGACATAGTTTGAAAAGGACCGGATCATCCCAAAATAATGCTTTGCCATAGATAGCAACTTCTTCCATCCTTGTGAGTTTAACATAGGATTAAAAACTCCTTTAACTAAGTAATTCACAATATCAGCATACCAAGGTTCACTTCCCTTTACACAAAACAATTATTTGTTAGGTAAGATCTCATTGATGGGAATGTCCTCCTTGCCTCCCTCTTGCTAGAAATCGGTCCCTTCCACCAACCTGGATAAGTGGTCTGCTATAACATTCTCAGATCCTTTCTTGTCCTTGATTGTCAAGTCGAACTCTCGCAATAATAAGATCCATTTGATCAACCTAGGCTTGGTGTCCTTCTTTGTAAGCAAGTAACTCAATGTAGCATGATTAGAATAAACAATTATCTTTGAACGAATTAGCTAAAAATCAAATTTTTCCAAAGCAAATACAATTGCAAGTAATTCTTTTTCAGTTGTGGAATAGTTCAATTGTACTTCATTCAGAGTTCTATTAGCATAATGAATCACATGAAGTAATTTGTCTACTCTTTATCTTAGAACAGCAGTGATGGCAAAATCCAATGCATCATACATGAGCTCAAATGGAATGGACCAATTAGGCACTACTAAAATTAGAGCTAAAGTTAACTTTTCTTTCAAGGTATTAAAGGCAACAAGGCATTCCTCATTAAAACAAAAGGTCACATCCTTAGCCAACAAGTTACAGAGCAGTTTAGAGATTTTTGATAAATCCTTTATAAACCATCTGTAAAAGACTGCATGACCAAGAAAGCTTCTAACTCCATTTACTAAATTTGTGGGAGGTAGCTTGGCAATCAATTCAATTTTTGCCTTGTCCACTTCAATGCCTTTACTAGAAACATGTGGCCTAGCACAATTCCCTATTTGACTAAGAAATGACACTTCTTTCAACTCAATGTCAAATTCATCTCAATTCATCTTTAAAGTACCAATCTCAAGTTATTAAGGCAGTCATCAAATGAATCTCCAAAAGTAGAAAAATCATCCATGAATACCTCAATGAACTTTTCAATCATGTCAGAAAAGATGGACATCATACAAAAGGTTGTAGGAGCATTGCACAAATCAAAAGGAATACTCCGATAGGTAAACATTCCAAATGGACAAGTGAAGGTAGTCTTTTCATGATCTTCTAGGGCAATGGAAACTTGATTATAACCTAAAAGCCATCCAAAAAATAATAGTAAGCATGACCTGCCAATCTTTTAAGCATTTGATCAATGAAAGGGAGAGAAAAATGGTCATTTCTTGTGGTTACATTGAGCTTCCTATAATCGGTGCACATTCACCACCCTATAGTCATTCTCATAGGGACCAAGTCATCATTGTCATTTTTAACAATAGAGAGACCAGATTTCTTTGGCATGACATGGACTGGACTTACCCATTTACTGTCAAAGATTGGGTAGATAATACCTTCATCTAGCAACTTAACAACCTTGGCTCTAACAGCCTCCTTCATGTGTGGATTTAATCTCCTCTGCGCCTCCCTAGAAGTCATTACATCATCTTCTAGTAGAATCTTATACATGCACATAATGGAGCTAATTCCCTTTATGTCTGCTAAGTTCTAACCTATAGCTCCCTTGTGCTCTCTTAGAACATTCAACAACTTGCACTCTTCATCCATAGATAGGTCAAAAGCAATTATAATAGGAAGAGTATTATTTACACCAAGAAATACATACTTCAAATTTTGTGGTAATTGTTTTAAATCCAATTATGGTGGTGTAATAGTTGGTTGTTCCAACTCCAGGTTTGCTCACCTTAACTCTTCTTTAGAGACCTCATCTTCCCAGACTTGATCTACATTATCACATACTTCCTTTAATTATTTTATTTCTTCATCTTCCATCAACCCATCCAAAGTTAGCACCAATTCCAATTTATCATTTGTTTCTTGTTGCACAAAAGTAGAGAGAACAAGTGAGTCCAATTTGTCTACTTGAAAATAACCATTTGAATCTGAAGGCAATGGTAAGGAGTTGTAAATGAAAAATTCTGCAATTTCATCTAAGATAGTCATTTTCAACATCCCATTCTGTTCATCAATGATTGTCTCAGTTGTTGCATTGAATGGGCATCCCAGAAGAATGGACACTGATGAGAATACAAAATATCATATTTTACTCCCTTAATACTTAATCTTTTATAGTTATTTGACTCCTATATGCACTCATTATTCTTATATTCTGATTTAGGAGATAATTGGAGTGGTTAAGTGCAAAAAGAAGTCAATTGAAGGATTTTAGATAATTTCAGCATCACTCTGTATTTTGGGCATAACTCTCTCATTCGACCTCTAATTGAGATGATTAAAGAAGTTCTAAAAACATAGAAAAAGTTATACAACTTTCATATTTGGAGCTTTTAGAGATAAGCACTATATCAAGGGGAAAAAATGAATAATGCCAAAGTTAGAATGAAGTGCAGAAGAAAAGCAACAAGGAGCAAAGCACCGGAGGCAGCAAATCGGCATCACTAGCACCCATACCACTCGAACCATCTAACTACCAGATATCAAGGTGCCTCCAACAGTGCCCATCTAGTGCTGGAGGAGCCCAACTCTATTCCCACTTTTCAGAATTTTGTAAAAATTACATATTTTACATATTTTTGACTCTATATAAATAACAATTTCTTAGGGTTTTTAAGGGTTCTTTTGCTAGGGTTTAAGGAAGACTTTTTGATGGCTTTCAATAGAGAATCTTCTTCTTCTATCTTTTCTACTTTATTTTCTTTGTGATTTCATGGCCTTGCATGGCTAAACTTTTATTCTTGGTTTAAGAAGACAGAAGCTTCAGGATTAATATACTATGAGATCTATTTTAATTTAATTGTTCAATTTATACTTTTGAGTATTGCATGTTTTTCTTTATTCATGATTATGATTGTTATGCTTAATTTCTAGGAGGCCTAATAGTTTATTATTCATTGCAATCTATTGCTAGATTAGATATCAAATCCATAATCATTTGATCCCTCTAATTTATGCAGCAACTGGGGTTTAATAATTTGCTGCTGTTGCAGTTATTAAATCTTAGGAAGAATATTTGATTAAATTAAATGCAATTGTTGGTGTTTATTTTGTTTAGCTTCACCAATCTCTACAAATCTCAATGCTACTATTAGATTAAATCATTAGCACTGGTCTTGGGTTGTTTAGTAGTTAGGGTTAATCAGAACGCTGCTTTCCAATTAACTATGTTGAATGAGTGATAGGAAAAATAATTTCAATGGTGAATATTTAAGGTATGAATTGATTTATAATTGCATCAATCATCAGTTACGAGATTTTGATGATGGATGTTAACTTAAAGCAAGGTTTTCTTCTCTAATAGATTTCTTTTATGATACTTTCTTCATTACATTCAAAAACCCCCCCTTTTCTTATTCACATTGCATAAAATTAAGCTAGATACTCCTCATGAGATCAACCCTTATTCACACTACTATAATTAATTTAATTGGAGTAAGGTTCTAAATTTTGGTTGCCTATTACAGCACACCAAATTTTTGACTCCGTTGTCGGGGAGACATTCTAGTTGATTTTTATGCTTTTGTAATTTTTCCTATTTATTTTTATTTTTATTTTTTGGATTAATATGATTCTCCCTAATTGTTTATGACTATTACTCAATCTTGTAATATAGGTGATTTGTAGTACGAACCAAAAATAGAGAGAATTTTGCATAGAATAAGGAGAGAAACTTAGAGAATTTCTGATTCAGAAAAGAAGGAAATCATGGCTGGAACTCGAACTTTTAAAGAGCTTGTCACGCCTGATTTGGATCAATAACCCTTATGCGTAACATTTCCTACTTTAGATGCTACTGTTAATTTCAAATTAAAATCTGCACTAATTCATCGCTTACCCACTTTCCATGGTCTTACAGGTGAAGATCCTTATAAGCATCTAAAGGAGTTTCACATGGTGTATACGAGTACGAAACTAACAAGAGTGACTAAAGAGCAAATTAAATTGAGAACCTTTCCATTCTCTTTGGATTTGGCTAAGGATTGGCTTCATTATCTACCCTTTGGGATCATCATAACATGGAATGAGATGAAGAGATTATTTTTGGAGAAATATTTCCCATCTTTAAGAGTGGCCAACATTAGGAAGGAAATTTATGGTGTGAGATAGTATAGTGGAGAATCCCTATATGAATATTGGGAGCATTTCAAGAAATTATGTGCATGTTGCCCCCATCATCAAATTAGTCAGGAACTACTCATTTAGTATTTCTATGAAGGTCTTCTACCCACTAAAAGGAGCATGATTGATGCCACTAGTGGAGGAACTTTGGTGGATAAAACTCCTGAAGCTACAAGGAATTTGATTACAAACAAGGTAGCCAACTCACAATAATTTGGCAACAGGTTTAACTCTTTATGCAAGCCTATTAATGAGGTAAGTGTTTCCTCCTTTGAACAACAAATTACAAGTCTAACTTCTCTTGTTCATCAATTGGCTATAGGAAATATGCAAATAGCAAAGGCTTGTGGAATTTGTTCAATAGTAGGACATCCAACTGATGCATGCCCAACCTTTCAAGAAGAACCTATTGAACAAGTCAATGCAATAGGTGGTTTTTTTAGACAACCATAGAGAAAGTATGATCCTTATTCTAACTCATACAATCTAAGATGGAGGGGTCACCCCAATTTCAGCTATGGGAATCCACAAGCAAATCAGCCCACAACTCAAAATCACCCGAATTTCCAGTAGTACAAGCAGCCATACCAACCTAGACCACAATAGGGACAAACTTCTAACTCTAGTATATCTTTAGAAGATATTGTTAAGTCTCTTGCCTCTAACACTTTGCAATTTCAATATAAGATGAAGGCTAGCATTCAGAGTTTAGAGAATTAGATGAGTCAAATGGTAATAACAATCAATCAGCTGGAGACACAAAATTTAGGAAAATTGCCTTCTCAAACGGTGGTGAACCCAAGAGAAAACGCGAGTGCAATTGTTTTAAGAAGCAGTAAAGAGGTTGAAATTCTAGAAAAGATGACTCCTACACTAATGGAGAAAATAAGAGAGAAAGATTTTGTTACAGACAAGGACCTTCCTAAGGACAATGAAGTAACTTAATGTAAGTTTCCACTTCTTTCTGAATATAAACTAGTACCACCTTTTCCTAAGGCTTTAGTAGAATCTTGAAAAATTGAGTGATATCAAGACCTATTTGAGACTTTTTGTAAATGCGAGGTAAATATTCCACTTTTTGATGTCATTAAACAAGTACCTCATTATGCTAAATTCCTAAAACAATTAGTATAATAAAGAGGAAATAGAAACTTAAAGGGTATGAGAAGGTGAGAGTAGGGGAGAATGTTTCTGCAATCATTCAAAAAAAAAAAACTCCTTGCAAAGTGCAGAGATCCAGGTATGTCCACTATCCCTTTCATGATAGGCAATACTAAACTTGAGAAGGCCATGTTAGATTTTGAAGCTTCCATTAATGTCATGCCATTCTCTTTATATGCTTCTTTAAAACTTGGACCTTTGAATAACATTGGTGTTGTGATTCAATTGGCTGATAGATCCAATGCCTATCCTAAAGGTATAGTTGAGGATGTTCCTATGCAAGTCAATGATTTAATCTTTCTTGCTGATTTTTATGTGTTAGATATGATGAATGGTAATCAAACTACTCCTATTCTATTAGGAAGACCCTTCCTAAAGACATCCAAAACTAAGATAAATGTTCATAGTGGCACACTCACCATGGAATTTGATGGTGAAATTGTTAAGTTTAACATTTATGATGCTATGAAGTATCCTGACAATGATAACTCTATTTATTCTTTTGATGTGATTGATTCTTGTGTGTAGTAAGCTTTTGAAATTGATGTCAAAGAAGAATTGGAAGTTGCTATTAGTGAGAATCTTGAGAAGGAGAATGAGGATTTACTATGGATTGAGGAACTATTGTAGCATTGGATGACTTTCCAAAGTCACTAAAACCAAGTAATGTTCCTCATATTGAACTACCAATTACTGACAAGAGAACTTTACCCTCTGTTTTGCAAGCTCCTGTTATAGATTTGAAGCCTCTGCCCGGTCATCTCAAGTATATGTTCCTTTGAGAGGGAGAGACATTACCAGTGATCATCTCAAGTAAACTCAGTACATCACAAGAAAAGAAGCTTGTGAAAGTCCTTAAGGAACATAAGATGGCTATTGATTGGACAATTGTAGATATCAAGAGAATCAGCCCATCTACATGCATGCATCGAATTCTATTCAAAGAGGGAGTGAAAGATTCTCGTTAACCACAAAGGAGATTGAACCCACTAATGATGGATGTTGTAAAAAAGGAAATCATCAAACTTATTAAAGTTGGAGTGATATATCCTATTTTTGATAGTAGTTGGGTGATATATCCTATTTCTGATAGTAGTTGGGCTAGTCCAGTTCAAGTGGTACCTACAAAGACTAGAATCACTAGGTAAAAAATTAGAATGATGAGTGGTTCCCACTCATGTTTAGAATAGGTGGCATAGAAAATTGAATGTTGTAACTCCCAAGGAGCACTTTCCTTTGCCTTTTATTGATCAAATACTTGAGAGATTAGTTGGTCATTCTTATTGTTATTTCCTTGATAGTCATCCAGGTTATTTCCAGATTGCAATTGCTAAAGAAGATCAAGAGAAAACAACTTTCACATGCCTATTCAAAACTTTTGCATATCATCGGATGCCCTTTGGCCTTTGCAATGCCCCAGCTACTTTCCAAAGGTGTATGGTTAGCATCTTTTCAGATTATATTGAGCATATGTTGAGGTCTTTATAGACGATTTCATAGGTCATGGAGACTCCTTTGATAATTGCTTACATAACCATACACTTAAAATTTTAGGTCATGTGATTTCATTTAGTGGAATTGAGGTAGATAAAGCTAAAGATGATATCATTCAATCTTTACCTTATCCCACTAGTGTGTAGGAAGTTTGTTCTTTTTTTGGACATGTAGGTTTCTATCGAAGATTCATCAAGGACTTCTCCAAAATAACATTGCATCTATGAAAGTTATTGGAAAAGGATGTGGATTTTGAGTTTGATGAAGGGTGCAAAAAGGCATTTGACAAGCTGAAGGAGCTATTGACTTCAACCCTAGTTATCCAACCTTCTGATTGGAATGTTTCTTTTGAGATAATGTGTGATGCAAGTGATTATGCAGTGGGTGCTGTTTTGGGTTAGAGAATTTGGAAAGCATCTCATGCCATCTATTATGCTTCAAGGATATTGAATGATGCTCCAAGAAATTATTCCACCACTGAGAAAGAACTTTTAGTTGTTGTCTTTGCTTTGGATAAGTTTAGATCTTATCTGCTTGGTACTAAAGTCATTGTTTATTCTAATCATGCAGCTCTTCATTATTTGATGATGAAGAAGGAAGCAAAGCCAAGATTAATAATGTGGATACTTTTCTTGAGTGAATTTAGCTTGGAGATCAACAATAAAAGAGGGACAAAAAATTGGGTTGCAAATCATTTGAATCAGTTAGTCGATGTGGAGGATGAACTTTATCTATAGGAAACATTTCCTGATGAGCAATTATTCTCTGTGAGTGAGAAACTTGCCTTAGTATGCAAATATGGTAAGCTATTTGGTCACTAACATATATTTATCTAAAGCTTAGAGAAACAAGTTCAAGAGTGATGTAAAATATTATGTATGGGATGACCCATACTTGTAGAAGCATTGTGCAGATCAGGTGATAAGAGGATGTATTCCTAAAAATGAGTTTCTATCTATACTCACCTTTTGTCATTCTTATGCTCGTGGAGTCACTTTGGAGTCAAGAGAACGACAAGAAAAGTGTTTGAGTATGGTTTTTATTGGCCATCTTTGTTTCGAGATTCATACTCTTTTTGCAAGTTGTGTGATCATTGTCAAAGGACAGGTAATATTTACAAAAGGAATGAGATGCCACAAACCCCCATACAAGTCTATGAAATTTTTGACATTTGGGGCATTGATTTCATGGGACTATTCCCTGTTTCTTTTGGTTTTGCTTATATATTACTTGTTGTTGATTATGTTTCAAAATGGGTAGAAGCCAAAGCCACCAAGACTAATAACTCCAAGGCTGTTGTGAATTTTATTAGGGTTAACATATTCTCTAGGTTTGGAATTTCAAGAGCTTTGATAAGTGATAGAAGCACTCACTTTTGCAATCGAATAATTGAAGCTTTGTTGAGAAAATATCATGTGATCCATAAGGTGTCAACTGCCTATCATCCGCAAACTAGTGAACAAGATGAAGTATCAAATTAAGAGATTAAGTCCATTCTTGAAAAAACAGTTAATCCTAATAAAAAAGATTGGAGTTTGCGCCTGGATGATGCTTTATGGGTATACAGGACTACATACAAGATGCCCATCGGTATGTCACCTTATTAGTTAGTATTTGGGAAATCCTATCACCTTCTTATTGAGTAAGAACACAAGGCTTATTAGGCTATCAAGAGTTTCAACATGAACATCAATGAAAGTGGAGAGCACAGGAAGTTACAATTATAAGAGTTAGAGGAGATTCGCGATGATGCTTATGAGAATGCTTACAAGGAAAAGATGAAGGCTTTTCATGATAAGATGATATCTAGGAAGGAGTTTAAAGTTAGCAAAAAGTTCTTCTATACCCTTCAAGACTTTGTCTGTTTCCAAATAAGTTACGTTCTTGTTGGAATGGTCCTTTTATTATCACTAATGTTTTTCCTCATGGTGCAATTGAAATTCAAAGTTTGTGACTTCCAAAGTCTTCAAAGGGAATGGTCATAGACTTAAGCCTTTCTATGAAGGACTAAAAGTTGAGAATGCTGCAGAATTGGATCTGGGATAGCCAGTTTACATTGATTGAACAAGGAAGCACTGAGTTGAGCCAATGACTATAAACAAAAGTGCTATTTGGGAGGCAACCCAAGGAGAGTTTGTGTTTCTTTTCCATATTTTTTTCTTAATTATGCATTTTCACTTTAGTTCTTTTTGCATCTTCTTTACATTTGACTTTAATTTTGTATCTTCTTTGCATTTGACCTTACATTGAGGACAATGTAAGTCTTGAGTTGGGGTAGGGGATTTAGATTGAGGTTTAGGTTGTGTTTTTGTGTTTGTGTTTTTATCTTTGCTTTATTTAAAATAAATAAATAAATAAATCTGCTAGAGAGTTAGTTTTACCCTTTGTTTTGGTGGTTTTTGATGATTTGACGTTGAGGATGTCATGAGCAAGATTTAACTATGTTTAAAAAATTCATAACATGATTGATCAAGTAATTTTCCAATTTGCAATTGCTCAATTTGGTTATTTTCCTTGAGAATGGTGATGATGAAATTTTGTAGACAAAAGCTGGTGAGATTTTGAGCCTTTAGACCAATACGTTCACATTAGTCTCATTCTTTTTCTTTATGAGAGATATTCTTCCATAGATTTGTTTCTCTAGAACTTGCCTTGATTCTCTTTGAGATCACATCGATACATGCGTAAATGAACATGATTAAGGCCCTTCTTTGTTATGAACTACATGAGCCAAATAGCCTACCTTGTGATTATCTTTTCCTCTTGTTGAGCCCCTTTGAGCTTTATAAACTTTTATTGTGAACCTATGTTACAAGCTTAAAACCTAGAAAAGTAATATTTTTATCCAAGCCACTAAGCTAGTAGAGCATGGGTCATCATTGTACTATGTATGGGTGTACTAGAAAAAAAGTGTGGGGGTGTCAAAATTTATGGAATGGCTATGATTGGTGAAATAGAACATGTTGTTGTTCTTAAAATTGAAAAAAATGTGAAAGTGAAAGAAAAAGAAAATATCAAAATTCTAAGGGAAGGAATCTATTTATACATCATGTATTCAAAGGTAAAAGGTGTTGAAGAAAACAAGTGATTGTACATGTCTTATATATTTGAGCTTGAGTTGATTTATTTGTGCTTAACTAGTTTCAATGGGTTTTGAGCTATATTCGCAAATATTTCTCACCTTTACCCTAAACCCCATTACAACCCATGAAAAGTCCTTATGATTCATGATATGCATGTGATCCTAGTGATGAAAAATGACAAGATGTGTAAGCTTATGGTAGATTGCTTTCATTGGAATGAATTTGAGCAGAAAATATATCTTTCAAACACAAATGAGTAGAGTGTTTATTTTTGTGAGAGTTCTACTTGTTTATTTTAATCCATCCTTAATAGAGAATGCTTACTAAATGATTGTATGTTATGTAAGAATAATTTTTTCATGATATAATATGATTTTTGAAGAGTTTTGGTTATTTTTTGTTTATGATAATTACAACCTTGATGTTCTTTTGTGGAAGCGCGAATTTGAGTTTTGCCCGAAGACGATCAAAAGTTAAGTGTGGGGGAATTTGATGAGAATATAAAATATCATATTTTATTTCATTAATACTTCATATTTTACACTTATTTCACTCCTATATACACTCAATATTCTTATATTCTGATTTAGGAGACAATTGGAGTGGTTAAGGGCAAAAAGAAGTTAATTGAAGGATTTTGGACAATTTCAGTATCACTCCGTATTTTAGGCATAACTCTCTCATCTGACCTCTGATTGAGATGATTAAAGATGTTTTAGAAACAAAACAAAAATTTCTACAACTTTTATGTTTGGAGTTTTTAGATATAAGGACTATATCAAGGGAAAAATGGGAAGAATGTCAAACTCATGATGAAGTGCAGAGGAGAAGCAACAAGGAGCGAAGCACCGGAGGCAGCAGACTGCCCGTACTGCTTCAACCATCCAACCACCAGATAGCCAGGTGGTGCTAGTGGCACCCGACTCCATTCCCACTTTTTAAATTTTTACAAAAATTATATATTTTGCATATTTTTAATTCTGTGTAAATAGCAGTTTCTTAGGGTTTTTAAGGGTTCTTTTGCTAGGGTTTAAGGAGGACTTTTTGGCAGCTTTCAACAGAGAATATTCTTCTTCTCTTTTTTCTAATTTATTTTTCTTATGATTTCATGGCCTTGTGTGGCTAAACTTTTATTTTTAGTTTAAGGAAACAGAAGCTTCAGAATCAATATACTATGAGATCTATTTTGATTTAATTGTTTAATTTATACTTTGAGTATTGATTTCTCTTATTTGTTCATGATTATGATTGTTATGCTTAATTGCTAGGAAGCCTACTAGTTTATTATTCATTACAATCTATTGCAAGATTAGATATCAAATCCACAATTGTTTGATCCCTCTAATTTATGAAGCAACTAGGGTTTAATAATTTACTACTATTACGATTATTAAATCTTAGGAAGAATATTTGACTAAATTAAATGCAAACTGGTGTTTATGTTGTTTAGCTTCACCAATCTCCACAAATCTCAATGCTACTATTAGATTAAATCTTTAGAGCTGGCCTTGGGTTGTTTAGTAGTTAGGGTTAATTAGAACACTAGTTTCCAATTAACTATGTTGAAGGAGAGATAGGAAAAATAATTCCAATGGTGAATAATTAAAGTATGAATTGATTTATAATTGCATCAATGATCAGTTATGAGATTCTAATAGTAGATGTTGACTTGAACTAAGGTTTCCTTCTATGATAGATTTCTTTTATAACACTTTCTTCATTACATTCAAAAACCCCTTTTCTTATTCACATTGCATAAAACTAAGCTAGATACTACTCTTGGGATTGACCCTTATTCACACTACTATAGGTAATTTAATTGGAGTAAGGTTCTAAATTTGGTTGCCTACGATAGCACACTAAGCACTTTTCTCTCTGGAATCATTTGCCTTTCCATGTCAAGCACAACAAAATCGGCTGGAATAATCAGTTTATCTATCTACATAAGAATATCCTTTACAATGCCTCTAGGATATTTCACCGATCTGTCTGCAAGCCACAAAAATATTGTAGTGAGTTTTAATTCTCCTAAACCAGGCTATAAATAAATACAATAAAGCATTAAATTTATGCTTGCTCCTAGATCTAACATTGCTTTTACCTTATTTGTTCATCCAACAGTAATTGAGGTATTGAAGCTACCTGGATCCTTTAGTCTTGGGGGTAGATTTGTTTGCAACACTACACTAGCTATTCCTGAAATAATTACTTTCTCATGAGACTCATACTTATGCTTCCTTAGGCTTAGTTCCTTCAAGAATTTAGCTTAAGCAGGCATGTATTTGATCATGTCAAGTAAAGGCAAGTTTACATTCACTTTAGAAAGAATATCATAAATGTAAGAAAATGACTTATTGAATTTGCTTTGCTTCAACCTTCTTGAAAATGGGATTACAGGATCATAAGGTGGGGGTGCTTTGTAGTTGACTTGAGGGTCAACTATTGGAAACACCGCCTTCTTTGAATTTACTTCCTCCTCCGCCTTTGTTTTTCCCTTGTCAATTCCTGTAGAGACCATGAATCATCAATTTCTTTACCAATTTTATTATTAATTACCTTCCCACTTCTCAATGTAGTAATCACTTTTGCTTGATCAGGGTGCCTACGCAATTTTCCAGGTGTGTGGCTTTGCATAGCTTCTGGAATCTGTCCTAATTGTGTCTCCATCTTCTTCATGGATGCCTCCATGTTATGGAATCTTGAATCAATATTTTGAAACTTCGTTGCATTATTCTAGAATTGAGTCTATGTTGCTTGAATGAAACTCTACATGGTTTCTTCAAGACTAGGCTTCTTTAGTTGTGGTTGTTGAAAAAAAGTTACAACTTGGTTTTAATTGCGGTCATTGTTCCAATACAAGTTAGGATGATTTCTCCAACCAGGATTGTAAGAATTTGAATAAAGGTCATTTCATGGTCATTGGTTATAGAAATTCATTGCATTTTCTTATTCCAAATCACTTGTAAAATGTTCATTTGAAGGACAAACATTAGATAAGTGACCTAAAATACCACAAAAAGAACAAACCTTTGCTAGGGCAGGTTGTGGTTGTTTCATGTTCACTATAATAGAACACATCACCTTCATTTGCTTTGCATCTCCAACATTTACATAGATAGATCTATGCAAGAGTTCACTTCATATATTCCTCTATACCTACCTCTTACACTCTTTTGCTGAGAATTTGCTCCAAAAATTTCATACAACTCATATGTCTCTTCTGGAGTCTTTTCTCCCATTGCTCCACCTATAGCATTATCAACCATGGTTTGGCATGATTGTATTAATCCATCATAGAAAAATTGGTTAAGCAATTCAAGTGGATACCTTTGGTGAGGGCATTGAATTAATAATGATTTAAATCTCTCCCATGCTTCATGGAATGCTTCACCATCCATTTGACAAAAAGTAGCAATGTGACTTCTTAATTCAACAGTTTTCGTATGCAAATAAAATTTTCCAATGAATTTGTTGTATATCGCTTCCCATATTGTTAATGAACCAGGAGTTAACATTATGAACCGTGTTTTTACTACATCCTTCAAAGTATATGGGAAACATCTCATGTGTAATTGATCCTCAGTTATATCTTGTAATGGAAAAGTTTGTATTGTTGCATAGAAGCCACAAATGAATGTCAATGGATCCTTTGCAACTATTCCATGAAAAATGGAATGTTAAAATGAATGTGTTTCAGTTCATAATTTTCTAGCATTATCATTCAACACAATACATAAAGGTGAAATTCCTATAGTTGGACATGCAAACTCCTTAATCAGTTATTGAGCTTGTTGAGCCACTCTATTTTCCATGTTGTCAACCATGTGAATTACTTCATCTTCACTTAAACTCTCTATCTCGATTTCTACCTTATCACTATGACCATGCAATGCAAACAAAACTGGATTCAATGATCTCCTTCCTTGCATTCACAGCTCTGCAAAACAAAGAAAGTAAGAATCAAAAACCTTATATGCAATTAGATATAGAAATACAAAGAATAATTGTAGCTAAATTAAATCAATTTAGAATCATTCACCTACAATGACGCCAAAACTTAATGGTTCAAATTATAAATCCTTGCAAGTTCATGAATATATAGCAGCATAGTATGCAATACAAGGTTCGATCCCCTAGGGAATGTTCAAACCGAATCAATTAACTTTAGTTACAACTTATAACTATCTAGAAGGAATGTAATTTGAGCTAAGCAAGTATGAATGATAACTTGAATAAAATTTCAAAAATCATATGGCTTGGGTAATATAGATGAGATTAACAAGGTGCAAGGATCTAAGGATCCGATTTCACTACTCTATGACACATTTTGCTATTAGGATGTTGGATTCAATGCATAACTTGGATTCGTTCTACCAAATATATGATTATTGCCATTAGGTGTGTGGGTTTAAATCAAGTGTTTTCACTCATTCCAATTACCTATGGTGTATAGCATAATTGAAGTGAAAACCCATTAAGGTTAAGAAAACATGAACCAAATAGGATGGTTTAGCATAAGGTGTGTACTGTAACCACCTATCCCTTTCATTTAATAGAGCTCATGGTTTTGCATATGGTGTGTATCTTAACCATACTAGATTATCAATATGATTTGTAATATTGGTGATCAAGCAATATCTTAAACCAAATGAAAGTAAATAACTCAATGAATGAAAATAAATAAATTGCATTAAAGAGCCAACATTCTAAAATAACAAAATGCATCAAAGAGAGTTACATCTTAACCCTAGAAAGAGAGATTTAGTGCATAATGAAAAAGAAAATTACTCCCTTCAGAAAGCACATCACAACACAAAACATCTTCTTCTTCCTCCTTGCTTCCTTGAAAACTCCCTTCTTTTCTCCTCCCTAATCTCCCAAAGTTGCGCCCAAGGAAGCCTAAAACTCACCCTCATCGAAAGCCAAAAAGATGCCTCAAAACCTTCTCCCATTGCCTTAAAAACCAAGAGACAAAGTGACTAAAAATGATAATGAAATTAAGGAAGGCACTAGCTTCACGACTTGGAATTTGCTAAACATCATCTTTGCCTTGAAAAACCCTTCAAGCTACAACTTGGAATCCCAAGTCGCGACTTGGAAGTTGCTGCCTCCAAGTTCCTTGCTTCTCTATTCTGTTGCTTTGTCACTCCATTCCTTTTTTACTCCATTGCTTTGCCTTCTTCTTTTCCAATCTTCAAACACCTAGAAAATTCAACCAATACATATGAAATTCATCTAAAAGAAGCAAGGATTTGCAACTAATTAAGCTTGAACATATATAATGTAAGTGAATAAAATTCACTCATCATCCTTAGACACTATCATGGCCAAATCATCTTCGTGCCATCCAAGCACTCTCTTGGGTTTAACAAGTTGGTCTTTTTTATACACCATCATACAAATAATACATTCATGCATTAAGATAAATATGGAACACTTGTATCAACCATACAATGTTATGCAACATTGTGTCACAATAGTGCAACTAGCATGGCTTATTATCTTCTTATTCTCTATATGATTTAATTCCATCATCATTCCTCATAATCAAATGTTGTGGAATGCAACACTCATTTAATCAATTCTAACATATTCAACAAAATTCAATTTACTTATAGCAGCAAGATATAAAGAATTAGACTATCATTAGTCAATGTAGATTTCCATTTTAACCAAAATTTATCATTCAAATTTGGCTTTTTCAAAAAAAAATACATAGTTAGGTCATCTGTCAATCATGATATTCAATCATAATAGTAGAATGCCTCGAATAGGCTTAAGATTCATAGTACAGAAGTATCATAGAATCTATTCAGTTTTCAATGTAACATATAAGCAATTCATATCCCTACACTAGAACATATCATAGTTAATCAAACCAAGCAATTAATTAATAACTCATGGGTCTAAGATTGTCATCATAATTCTATTAGACAAAGTACAACATTTCATCATTTTAAATCAAAATAGAACACATTCAAACACGGTGCCTAAAAAACCATGGGATATAAATAATCCCCAAAAATAGATCATATTAAAACATGATAAAATGTCAATCTACTTAGCTATAGAGGGTTAATCACACTTCCCTTGCTTTACTCACTCTTTAAATGTCAACTTGGTAGTTTGATTCCAACTTACGATGAAATAAACCCTATATAAATAACACACACATCTCAATTGGAATTCATTTGTGTTTAAGAAAAATCTAAGTCAATCTCATAGTTCTTCAGGATGCAACACTAGCTCATTACACCTCCAACACAAAGTTTAAGCAAAATACTATACTATGTTTAACACTTGATTGAGGGACAATTTATTCTGTGGGAAATTCTCCAAATATATTTTATTTCCCCTTGATGCCATTTTATCAAACATCTAATAGGCATCAACCACATTCTTAGTCCCAAACAAAGTTTTATGGTTGGAATTTACTTTCGACATCATATTAGCATCATTATACATGGGTAATATAAAAATTGATCTTATTAACTAAGCTATAATGCTTAATTCCATAAATTCTGCTTTCTAATCCAGCTTATATACAATGTATACTGCAATAAGGTTACAACATAACTGTCCAACCAATGGGCAGTCATCCACATTGGTTTCTTATGGTTAATTATCATCATTAACATGGAAATTAATCTTTAAAATCAATTTCACATGAAACCTACAGCAATTTTGATAGTCAAATTATAATTCCTCGCAAATGCATGAGTGTATAGTAGTATAGTATGAAAAGGAGGGGTTGATCCCATAGAGAATTGTCAAACTGATTCAATTATGTTTAGTTACTAAAACAAAGTAAAATTACAAAATAAATTAAAGACTAAGTAATTAAAAGTGTAATGTAAGATAACAGAAAATAATGATAGTGAGTAATGTAAAAGAGATTTTAGGTTATAAGAGTCTAGGTATCTAACTTCATCACCCAATGATATTCATTGTTATTGAGATGTTGGTATCAATTCAGTATCTTAGATTCATTCTATAAATTATATGATTATTACCATTAGGCGTCCGGGTTTAAATCAAGTATTTTCTCAATTCCAATTACCTATGGTGTATAGTGTAATTGATATTGAAAACTCATGAAGATCATAAGAACTTTAATGAACCAAGCATAATAGTTTAGCATATGGCATCTTCCTTAACCATCTACTCATTCAATCAAAATAGCACAGTATATAGTTTACAATATGGCATCTACCTTAACCATGTATTCAAAGATAATCAAACTAATTCTCATTCTTGGCGATCAGATAATTAAAAAATTAGATGATTGCATTATACATAATGAATGAAAAAGATAATATTAAGTTAATAAACCAACAATCTCTATTAGCAATGAATATCAAGGAGGGTTACATCATTGCCCCAAAAAAAGGAATTTAGTTCATAAAAATAGAAATAAAATTCTCTAAAATATACATGATTGTAGAACTCAAAATCCTTCTCTTCCTCCCTTGCTTCTCTCCCTGTACTAAACTGTCTTCTTTCCCATAAAACTCTATCCTCGACATCTTTAAATAACCCAAGCAGTAGGGTTTTAGTAGAACTCCTCCATGAATTTCAATTCCTTTATGCACAAAGATCCTCTTCTAAGAATAACTCTATCTTTCCACATAAAAAAATAGCATCCATCTATAAAAATAACAGTTTTAAAATAGATAGAATTGTTGCACAACTAGTTTCCAAAGATATCTTGTGAAAATTATAATAGCTTACGCATTCTGAATTTTGGAAAATTTCAGCAACTTGTGCGGAGGAATTTGCTTCCAAATATAACTCAAATAATTGCAAGTATTGATTATTGTGAAACTCTATTACTAAAAATACATTGCTGATTTCTGAAATCATAGTTTGGACAACAGCATCACATTCAACATATCTGAAATTTTCATGTTTCGCACTTTTATTTCATTCCAAAACTATTTTCTACATTTTTTGAATTTGCTTTGTCTATGGGTAGTCTATAGATAAAGTTCTGCCTCCTACAATTTATCTTAGACAAATCTACTTACTATAAACAAAGTTCATCTCTAGCAGATGAAGTTCTACTTACTATAGACAAAGTTCTGTCACTAGCAGACAAAGTTCTACTTACTACAGATAAAGTATTTCTAGAGACAGTTTTAGTATTTTGATCATAACCTTCTTGTACAAACTCAAAATTTTTTGAATTAGATAGATAATGTTAGGGGCTACAACTTTAATGTTGATCACTTTGTCTAAATCATCCATATTCTATGAGTAGTGGGCCCTCAAAATGACACTTTTTGACAGACAAAGTAGCAGATGAATGTGAAGCTCTAGAGATAGTTACACTATTTTAGCCATAACGTTGTCATATAAGCTCAGAATTATGTGCTTCTTAATGCATTGGAAAAATAAGCAGAAAGGTTAAAACTTTCATGTTGATAACATTTTCCAAATCTTCCTTCCATAAATCCCAAAAATTATTTTAAAGTGTTGCATTTTATAATCTTCAATATTACAGAATTTTATGTATGTAATAAAACATACTCTGTTAAGTGCAATATTCACTTAAATGTCAATATAGACCAATGAAAATACATTAAAAGAGGATCTTAAATATGTGAATTTAGATATAAAAGTATGATATATTATGAGCTTATCAAATACCCCTGAACGTAGCTTTTGATCATCCTTGAGTAAAATAATAGTCTGAACTCATGAATCAGTTAGGAAAATTTCTCTCAAATAATTAGTAACATGCTAGATAAATTACACATATGTACATATCTTAGAAATCACTCAAGATACTTGCTAAGTAATCTCATGAAACCCATGCTTCATCAGTCCTTTCATGAAATGAAAATGTGTATGTACAATGTCAATCTTATGCTACATGCATGTTTTTCAATCAACAATGTGCTAACCAATGATTCTTATGATCTTCATAAAACATCCCATAAGCTTATTTTTCATAATCCCTCTCCACTAATATAGATAACTCTATTCATTTGGATCTATAGGTCTTTGCTAAACTTGTAATGGGGCCTTGGTATAGCTAACAAGAAAAGGAAATAAGGATTCACAAAGTAAGAGATCACATCTTAATTTTACATGACTATTCACTCTCTTGAATTTTTGTATTTTAAGGGTTGTATTACTATCACACCCCCAAACTTATTTTCTTTTACATTCATTAAGATGTGATCCCCCTTATTAAGGGCTGTATTACTACCACATCTTCAAACTTATTGTCTATTGAATTCATGGACACGCAATCCCCCCTTAAAGGATAAATCCTTTTATCCCATAATTCTTTGACATTCATCTTTTTAATGAGCCCCAAACTTATCTTCTTATGCACTCATATACCTCTCTCTCATCATGTATAAATATGTCTCTTAATAGATCTAACATGGTTTTTCAAGCTGAAAGGGACTGAATGATAAGGCTAAAAAAAGAAAAGTTGAATGGTGGTCTTTTATATGTTTTGCATATGCCATTCTTTCATTAAAGCTCAATGGGGATACTAGTGATAATGAATGTAATAGGTTATCTTGAAAGGCTCAAACTTATAAAAGAATGCCTAAATCACTTCCAAGTAAATATGTTATATAGGATTTCACCTTGAAGGATAATCAAACTAGTACTAGCAAGCTCATGTTAACCAAAATATATTATTGAATTCACAACATCATCAACTAATCAACATACAATTTGCATAATCATGATGCAATGTGCTGAATGAAATTTTCATCAGTCATAAAAAAGAATTTATTACAAGAATCAATAAATCATAAGGTAGCATCTATTGTTCCTTCTAAATCATGTGCCATGGTAATAAAAAAGCTCAACATATGTTATTGATCATTTAAATAAAATGAATCCATCCTATTCAATTTTAGCATGTTAGCAAAATATCTCTTGGCTTTACGTGGCTGAGTCATTAGAAATTGTAGCTCCTTAAAAAAATATACACCTAAATTCTGAAAAAAATTTCCAAACTAAATTGACTGCAAATTTGAATTTTTTTTTTCAAAACTGAACTAAACGAAAATCTAAAAGTGCAAATTTGAAATCTAAATGTAAATATCCAAATACCCCCTAACTTCAACCAAACATTGTCCTTAATGTGAAATATTGACAGAAGTTTAAGTTCAAAGGCTTCCCTAAATGAGCTGTATTCTCATCCTCTCCTTCTAAAATTACTTTGGCATACTTTGTAAATTTTTGGCAATTATAACACTTGAAACATCATCTATAATCCTTTGCAACTTCTACACTCATTCTAAAAATAGATTTATTCTTTCTGTAACAAAAACATCAAACCACTACTTAAAAAAATCTATCCTAATAGAGAAAACAAAATAACTAACTAAACTGAATACTAAGAAAACAAAGAAAGTTCAAAAACTTGGGTTGCCTCCCAAGAAGCGCTTTATTTAAAGTCTTAGTCTAACTATGGCCATCTATCTTTGGATTGAAATTTGGCCTTTTTGTGTTCCAGTTCTTTAAAAATTGGTCGTGGTCTATAGAATTTTAATGCTCTCAGTTGATAAACATAGTTGACTGATTCAGCATCTTCTAATTCATCTCCATCAACTAGTATTGCTTCAACTATGCTTATAGATTCACCTAAAAATTCCTCAGTGATTCACTTCATTTATCTTAGAGCAATTCTTATTCTCGTTTGATAGCATTATGTCCTTGAAAACTTCAAATATCACTGTATGATCTTGAAGTCGCATGAGATGTTTTTTTCTCTTCCATACCACCACTTACCATTATAATCACATTAGCTTGCTCAGGCTGACTTGATGTCTTTCTAAGTGTGTAACTCTGCACAGCCTCTACAATCTATCCCAACTGAGTCTCCATCTTCTATATGGATGCCTCCACATTTTGGAATCTTGTTTCAATCACTTGAACAAAACTCTGCACCATTTCTTCTAAAGTGGCTTCTTAGGCTGAAAATATGTTTCTGCTTGGCCCTAGTTGTGATTATTATTCCATGAGAAGTTGGGATGATTCCTCCAACCAGGATTGTAGGTATTTGAATATCGATCATTACGTGGTCGATGATTGTAGAAGGTCATTGTAATGTCTTACTCAGACATGCCTATAAAATTTTCACTAGAAGGACAAGCATTATGTGAGTGACCAACAATACCATATATTGAACATACCTCAACAAGAGCATTCTGTTTTTGGTTTGTCATCATAAAACACAATATCTTCACCTACTTTGCCATTTTTGTCATCTACAAAGAAAGATCATTATTAGAGTTTACATCATACATTCCTTTGGACCTGCCTTTAACACTTTTCTATTGTGAGTTTGCCCCAAGCATTTCATATAGATCATAAGTTTCCTCTGGAGTCATTTCTCCCATAGCTCCTCCTACAACATTATCAACCATGGCTTGGCATGGTTGTGTCAGTCCATCATAGAAAAATTGAGTTAGCAACTCTAAAGGAATATGATGGTGAGGACATTAAATCAATAATACTTTAAGTTTTTCCCAAGCCTCATGGAATGCCTAACCTTTCATTTGAGCAAAAGTTGCTATCTTACCTCTTGGTTTTGCAGTTTTAGCATGACAATAGAATTTACCAATGAACTTGTTGTAAATTGCATCCCATGTAGTAAGTGTCCTGGGAGCCAATGTCATGAACCAAGTTTTTGCTCCATCCTTGAAGGTGTACAAAAAATATCCCATGCGTAACTGATCTTTACTTCGACCATGCAAAGGAAAAGTTTCAATAGTTGCATAGAAATCATGCATGAATGTTAAGGAATCCTCTATAGCTATACCATAAAATGAAGTAAGCATGTTAAAGTGTATATGCTTCAACTCTTAGTTATTAGCATCATTAGTCAAAATAATGCATGAGGGTGAAATTTCAATCATTGGGCATGCAAATTCCTTCATCAGCTATTGTGCTTGTTGAGCCATTCTATTATCCATCTATTTTCTTTCTTGCAATCACAACTTAGCAAAAAGAAAGAAAATTAAACAACTAAAAATCCTATGTATAATAAAGTACAACAAAGAAAACAAAAAAATGTAACTAAATTAATCAAATCTATTTAAGAATAATTCCTCAGTAATAGTACCAAAAACTTGATGGTCAAATTATAATTTCTCGCGAGTGCACGAGTGTATAGTAGTATAATGAGAAAAGCAAGGGTTGATCCCACAGAGAATTATCCAACTGATTCAATTATGTTTAGTTATTAAAACTAAGTTGTTCTAAATCAACAAAATAAATTAAAGATAAAGAATTTAAAAGTGTAATTTAAGATAATATACAATAATGATAGTGAGTAATGTAAAAGAGATTTTAGGTTATAAAAGTCTAGGGATTTGACTTCACCACTCAAGGTATTTATTCTTGTTGAGAGGTTAGTATCAATTCAGCAACTTGGGTTTGTTCTCTCTATTGTATGATTATTACCATTAGGCATCCGGGTTTAAATTAAGTATTTTCTTCTGTTCCAATTACCTATGGCATATAGTATAACTGAGATTGAAAACTCATGAAGATCAGAAGAACTTTAATGAATCAAGAATAATAGTTTAGCATATAGTGTCTACCTTAACCATCTACTCATTCACTCAAAATAGCATAGTACATAGTTTAGCATATAGCATCTACCTTAACCATGTAGTCAAAGATAATTAAACTAATTCACATAACTGGTGATTAGAAAATTAAATAAATTAGATGATTACATTATACATAATGAATGAAACAAGATAATATTGAATTAATAAACTGATAATCTCTGTTAACAATGAATATCAAGGAGGGCTACATCATTACCCTAGAAAAAAGAATTTAATTTATAATAAAAATAGAAATTAAATTCTCTAAAATATGCATGGTTATAGAAATCAAAATCCTTCTCTTGCTCCCTTGCTTCTCTCCCTGTACTGATCTGTCTTCTCTCCTCTAAAACTTTGTCCTCGACGTCTTTAAATAACCCAAGCAGTAGGGTTTTAGTAGAACTCCACAAATTTCAATTCCTTTATGCATAAAGATCCTCTTCTAAGAATAACTCTATCTTTCCACATGAAAATATAGCTTCCATATGTAAAAATAAGAGTTCCAAAATAGATAGAATTATTTCACGACTGGTTTCCAAAGATGCCTTCAGAAAATTATAACAGCTTACGCATTTCGAACTTCAGAAAATTTCAACAACTTGTGCGAAGGAATTTGCTTCCAAAGATAACTCAAATAATTGTATATTCTAATCATTGTGGAACCCATTGCTAAAAATACATTGCTAATTTTTGGAATCATAGTTTGGACAGCAACATCACATTCAACATATCTAAAAATTTCATGTTTTGCACTTCTATTTTGTCCCAAAACTATTTTCTACATTTTTCAAATTTGCTTTGTCTATAGATAGTCTATAGACAAAGTTCTACCTCTTGTAATTCATGTTAGGCAAATCTACTTACTACAGACAAAGTTCTTCTTTAGCAAACAAAGTTCTACTTACTACACACAAAGTTCTGTCACTGCCAGATGAAGTTCTACTTAGTACAAACAAAGTATTTTTTAAGATAGTTTTAGTATTTTAATTATAACTTCTCATATAAACTCTGAATTACACAATTGATTTTGCATTAGATAGACAATTTCAAGGGATACAACTTTCATGTTGATCACTTTATCTGAATCATCCATCTTCTATAAGTCATGGGCCCTCAAAGTGACGCCTTCTGACAAACAAAGTAGTAGATGAATGTGAAGCTCTAGAGATAGTTACATTATTTACCTGTAATGTTCTTATATAAACTTAGAATCATGTGATTCATAATGCATTAAAAAGCTAAGAACAAAGGTTAAAACTTTCATGTTGAACACAATTTCCAAATCTGCCTCCATCAATCCTAGAAATTATTTTAAGGTAATGCCTTTTGTAAACTTCAGTTTGATTTTACATAATTTTATGTCTGCAATAAAAAAAACTCTATTAAGTGCAATATTCACTTAAATGTCAATATAAATCACTAAAAATACATTAAAAGAGGATCTTAAACATATGAATTTAGATATAAAAATATGATATATTATGAACTTATCAAATCCCCAAAATTCTCAACCCTATCATTCTCTAAGGTTGTAGAGTAGATCTCCATAATACTATAAATTAGGTATTAACTTAGGAAAAATACTTACCCTTGTGTTTGCTCATTAATTCCTACCCCACAATGAAAATTCCTTCTTAATTCCTCAAGTAATCTCCTCCAACTGAAGGAAAACCCAACTTTCCTACCTTCTTCCAATGCCCAAAGGGTGAAAACATGAGCTTGAGTAGGTGAGTAGATGGACTACACTTCTAAATGAGCGATTTTCCCTTAATTTTAAGTAAAAAATCATCAAGGAAACATGGGTTTTTGGAAGAAAGGGGCGTATGGGGGAAAATGGGCATCAAATACGTAAAAGAAATTTATAAGTTGGTGCTTGTCTGCACATGGGTGCTAGATTTGGCTATCATGGTGCTAAATTTGCTAGACTCCCCTCCCTTTTGCTTTGCATTGGGCGCCGTGATGCCAGACTGGCTGCCCAATTTTTTTCTTGGTTTTTATTTTATCCTAGTTCTACATTTTCTTCCCCCTTTTTTGATTTCCTACATTATATACCACATGAACACACTTAATTTGGCCCTCAATTGATTAAGGATCAATTGCTTCATAGTTATTCATTAATTCCATACTCATGTGCGATATATACATTCACACTAATCTCAATTGCATTATTAAAAACAAAATTTTCCTTATCTCTTTTTAAATCATCTCATATGAATAATAATAATAATAATTAATTCTCATCCCAAAATTTTGGGCATTGCATCATTAGAGTTTCATACATTTTTCCATCTTCAAGATTAAATTTCTTTATTAGTTCCTTTGTATATTTAGCTTGGTGGATGAAAAGTCCCTCTTTCATTTGCTTTAGTTGTAGTCCGAGAAAGAAGTATAATTCTCCCATCAAACTCATTTCGAATTCTCCCTACATCAACTTAGAAACTTTTGTAAAACATTTTCATTAGTAGATCCAAATACAATATCATCTACATATATTTGTACAATAAGAATATCATTCATAGTATGCTTAATGAAGTGTGTGGTATCTAGTTTACCCCTTGAGAATCCTTTCTCAATCAAAAATCTACTTAGCCTCTCAAACCATGCTCTAGGAGCCTGATTCAATCCATAGGGGCTTTCTTGAGTTCAAAGATATGGTTAGGATCATGAAGGTCTTCAAACCCAGCAGGTTGTTGTAACATCTAAGGTGTTAAAAATGAGGGTAAATTTTCTTTTTATTTATAGTCATGAATCAATGTGAAGAAAATTCTATTTTTAAATGAAATTATTAAGTGGTGAGGAGTGTCATGAATACAAGGTGATTATATTACATTTAATTGAGAGAATTCATTGTGAATCTTAGTGCATTTTTAAAGTGTTTATAAAAAGGAATGATTGATGTGCATGTTGAGTATGATTATATGGGAGAAAGTTATGATGATATATTATGGGAAAAAGAGGAAAACAAAAATTTAGAAAAATCAACACAAATAAGGTGCAGCAGGTTGGATGCCGCGGTGCCCAAATCAACATTGAGATGTTGGATCGTAAAAAGGGGCCACTGAGTCCAGTGAGATGGACGCCATGGTGCCCAATTCCATGTCGCAGCGTAGGTCGATGATATGAGTGGGGGGCCCAAAATTCTTTGGCCATCTTGTTCCATTTCTTCGCCCCCATTTCATTTTCCTTCTTCCCACATCTAAACCTCTATTTCTAAAACTTGTTTAGCTTGATTTTGTTAGGGAAAATCTCAGTTTAAAAAGTTAATCAATCATCCATGTTCCCAAAACTCATGGTGCGGGCGGTAGAGAAAAGAAGAAAATTGTTTTATTCCAAAGGATGGAAGATCTTGGAGATTTGGAGCTTGATTCATGTGCTAGGAATGAAGCCACGGATGGATATGAAGTATCATCCGAGTTAGGATGGAAAGCTAAGTTATGGAACTTTCAAATTTGAGAAGTGGGTTCTCTATAAAGGTAAGTAGGCTCCCTTGCTTGTTTATGTTTGAATGTATGGCTTGCTGGGATCATGAGTATCCCAAGATTTTGGGCACCATGTTTTCATGGATGTTTAATTATTGAATGAATGTATGAATTTTTGGGACAACAAGTATCCCATGAGTTTAACTTGAGTAATGTATGGGTTATTATATGCATGAATGTGTGAAATGATTAGGGATTGAGAATATCCCATACTTTTGTATGAAAGAATGTTATTGATAACATAAGTGTGCTTATTTATGGGGATAATGTATATCCCAGATATAGTTGAATGATAGTTAATTGTATGGATTGGCTAGAAATGATTTGCCTTGGGAAGAGTAGTGACTGTGACTTGTAGAAAGGATAAATTTGAACATGTATAAATGAAGATATCTTGATGTGATTGAATGCAAATGAATGAGATTGTGTTGATAATGAAATGATATTATGATCATGTGGACATTGTTGCATTGTCCTGCACTATTGTGGATCCCAGTATATTATGGAATTGTATGTATATTGAATTTGACTAAAATTGCTAAATTATGAAGTAGAATATGCTATTCATTTGGTGATTGACTATTATTTTACTAACCTCCTAGTTATTGAGCTGCCTGGATTCATGCCTTCTTATTTAAATTTTTAGTTGGCAGGTCAGGTAAAGGATTCCAACAATGTGTTGGAGACTTATGAGAAAAATTGAAGAACTCTTTTGTGGTATGATTGATCAATATTGTGGTCTCATAGTAGTGTATTTGTGTAATTGTATAAGTGCATTTAAAAGATTTTACTTGATGTATAATCAAATATATTAGCATGTGATAGTGGTTTAATTATATATGTATGAATGAAACTCTAATTCAAGTGATGTATATTGCCATCATGGTTAGTTCTGATCCTGGGCAAGTATCTGTGGGTGCAGGTATAAGTTTTATAGATAGTATTATTATTTTATAATTATTGAATTATCAATTTTATATGATTAAATGAATGCAGTATAGCCTCTTATTTCAAGATAGACTCTGCTGGAGTTTTGATAAAATTTTTCTTTAGGAATGGCAAAAATATAGGGAAATAGTAAAATGCATAGAACCCTAAGGGAGGGTTTACAGAATGCTAATAAAGCCAAGTGACTATCTGATACCAAGAGTGATAAGCGCATAATCATGATGGCAATGGTTTTTGGAAGAAATAGAAAATGACATGCTAATACAAGTTTATGAACTTATGAGAGATATAGAAGACCATTAGAATGTAAGGAGAAATGTCAACCATATCTTAAAGGCATGAGTGCAGGAAAAGAGATACTTAGGAATTTGGGATATATGATATTCATATGAATGGTTATGATATGGTATAGATAATATTGATATGGAAGGAAGGTGATGGTGTTATGACAATACAAAGATGACTTGATTATGTATATAAGTGATTATATATAATTGTTATGATCAGAGTGGCATAGCGGAAGCATAGTGGTGCCATCCAAATATGTATGGTATTTGAATGTTGAATTTTCCTATATATGGGAAAGTGAAATGATGAAACTATGAAGTATGATTGTTAGAAATTGAAATTAATTTTAGTTGTAATGAAGCATGGGATTCCTTAGGCGAAAATGGTTGTGTGAACTTTTGTTAATTAATTGATTAATTTGATTGGACATGTTATGTTATGGTATAAGTCACAGAAATGTATCTGGGTACAAGACTCTTAATATATGTGTTTAGCTAAATAAGTTCATGAAATGTATGTCAAGAACTTTGAGGGCACTTGGATAAATTTTTGGTTGTGATTCATTAGTATAAATGATAGTATGTTTATATATTCTTGAATAATTTTGCTTGTGAGCATTTTGATTGAATAAAATGTTATGTGTATCATGATTAAAAATGATAACATGCCTATGTATTGCTGAATGGCTTGTTAAACTTCTAGTGGCTTATTTATAAACATTAAGATTGAAGAATAATTATATGCGCTATGATTTGTAATGAATCATTATGTGTATTGTGTTTAAGAATGATAAATTGGCATATTTATGTATGTTAATTGATGCTGTTGTTATGGCTTAATTGAGTTGCTCTGTCAAAACATAAGAAATGTTAATCTATGAATTGAATGATATAAAGGTTAATTACTTAAGTCTAATAGATATGTGTATTTGGGTTTAATGCTTTAATTTATTATGAATTTGAATTTAGCAAACTAATTTATGCATGCTTGGATTGGGGATGTTTCATGGACTAAGGTTCAAATGCATGCTTAGGTTTGGGTACTAGTTTTGAGTACAATTAGTATATAATTAAGTTTGGATGCCTGCCAAAATATAATTTCTATGAATTTGGGTTTGGATGCCTACCGGGATAGCTTACTTGGTTATTTGGGATCCTGCCCATGAAAGGGCTTTGTTTGATGATGCCGCTTGTAATGGCGAAGTGGCTTGATCAGCCTATTGTGTAAGACTCCTCTAATTACTTAGTAGGTGTGGATGGAGAACTTGCAATCCTTGGGCTACAGTGACAACTAGATACTATAGATGGCATTGATAATATTTTCATGGATCTTGTAACATTTGTAGCTAGGGTTGCAGGAAGAGACCAGATTACAACAAAGTTGTAAGAAAGTCGAGTCCACTTGGTTTGTGGCTGTGTCCATTTGGTTTGTAGTTGTGTCCACTTGGTTTGTGGCTGAGTCCACTTGGTTACAATGGACGACTAATACATTTGGTATGAATATAAATGTGTTGAGATAGAGGTGATAATGATCCATAAATGAGTAGAGTTGATTGGACTTGAATAGTCTTAGAAAATTTTATTACTATTTGTATTGGCACCATGATAATAGTTCCATTTGTATGTGGTTGTAAAAGCCCTAAGTTGGCTATTTGATTGATTCATTGACTATGGTGTAATTGCCAGATTTTATTTGGGTAAATGGCTCCATCAAATGTGTTTTGTGAGTTTATGTATGAAAATAAGGAGTGAATGCATACTGTAATGAATTGCATGTCTTCAACATTGAGTACCATTTGATGGATTCTATGGATATGATTGAATGTTGTAAAAGATAACACATCCAGGTATTGCTAAATGAATTGGTGGGTGTTATGATTAAGAACGATAAATTGGTATATTCCTATATATTGATTTATAGTGGATTCTATTATGGTTGATTTGAATTGTTTTGATTAGATAATGTATTTCCCATGTGATTGGCATTGAAATTGTGATGGTGATTATGGTAGAAATATTCGTTGTGATTATAATACAACTTTTATTTGCTATGAAATTGTGTATGATTTTATGTTATGAAATTGATATAGATTTTTCATGTGTTGGGTTGATTGTGAAGTCATGAAGGTATTGGAGTAAGGCTAGCATGAGTAAATTTTATGGCGATGTATACTGATTTGCTTGTATTGATATAAAGTGAATATTTCTAAAATGATCAGATTAAATGATCAATTAGACATAACTTGTGAGCTGGTATATAGATCCACAAAATGTAAAATATTTTGAATAGGTAGATTTGCAAACTTGAGGAAATAACAAGAATCAAATGATACTTATAGTTTTGAGGATGAAACCTTTTGTAAGGAGGGTGGACTGTAACACCTAAGTTGTTAAAAATGGGCATAAATTTTCTTTTTATTTGTAGTAATGAATCAAGGTGAAGAAAATTATATTTTTAAATGAAATGATTAAGTGGTGAAGAGTGTCATGAATACAAGGTGATTAGATTACATTTAATTGAGAAGATTCATTGTGAATCTCAATGCATATTTAAAGTGTTTATAAAAACGAATGATTGATGTGCATGAGTATGATTATATGGGAGAAAATTATGATGAAAAATATAAGATAATACCGGAAAAAGAGAGAAACAAAAATTTAGAAAAATCAACACAAATAGGGGGCTGCAAGTTGGATGCCGTGGCACCCAAATTGACATCATGATGTTGGATTGTAAAAAGGGGCCAGCCGTGTCCAGTGGAATGGACATCATGGTGCCCAATTCCACTCGGTGTTGTCGCTTAGTGATATAAGTGGGTGGCCCAAAATTTTTTGGCCAACCAATTCCATTTTCCTTCTTTCCACTCCTAATCTTTTGTTTCTAAACCCAGTTTGGCTTGATTTTGTTGGGAAAAATCTTAGTTTAAGAAGTTAATCCATCATCCATGCTCCCAAAAACCATGGTGTGGTTGGCGGAGAAAATAACAAAACCATTTTGTTCCAAAGGATGAAAGATCTTGGAGATATGGAGCTGGATTCATGTACTAGGGATGAAGCCATAGATGAATATGAAGGATCATCTAAGTTAGTATGGAAAGCTAAGTTTTGGAACTTTCAAATTTGAGAAGTGGGTTCTCCATGAAGGTAAGTAGGCTCTCTTGCTTATTTATGTTTGAATGTATGGTTTGAGGGGATCATGAGTATCCCAAGATTCCTATCACCATGCTTTCATGGATGTTTAACTATTGAATGAATGTATACATTTTTAGGATAACAAGTATCTCATGAGTTTAACTTGACTAATGTATGGGTTATTATATGCATGAATGTGTGAAATGATTGGGGATAGAGAATATCCCATACTTTTGTATGAAAGAATGTTATTGATGACATGAGCGTGTTTATTTATGGGGATAATGAATATCTTAGATATTGTTGAATGATAGTTAATTATGTTGTGAATTGTATGGATTGGTTAGAAATGATTTGCCTTGAGAATAGTTGTTATTGTGACTTGTAGAAGGGATAAAGTTGAACATGTACAAATGAAGACATATTGACATGATTGAATGCAAATGAATGAGATTGAGTTGATAATGAAACAATATTATGATCATGTGGACATGATTATATTGTCCTGCACTATTGTGGTGTGAGATCCTATATTGCCCGGGTGAGAGGGGAAGTCCTGGCTTATATGTGGGGGTTCGTGGTAATTGGTCGAGGTGCCTTCACAGTGGTGTGTGCCCTATTCGAGGATAAAACCTTGAGGTCAATGGGGAGGTTCCTGGTAAGGATGCCCTAGGGCCAAAGAGGACAATACCTTCCGCTGCGTACTCTGATGTTACCGAGGAGGTGCCTTTTGTGGGACAAAACTATGCGACTCGATGGAGAGATTCCTTGTAAGGATGCCCTAGGGGTCAAAGCGGACAATACCTCGACTAGAGCCTAGGTTGTTACAATTGGTATCAGAGCCGACCCTCAACAGCCTTCGAGGGTGTGTGCCA
>JAYJMB010029901.1:22575-36833 GCA_036873735.1 Pouteria campechiana | reverse complement strand
CTCTCTCTCTCTCTCTCTCTCTCTCTCTCTCTCTCTCTCTCTCTCTCTCTCTCTCTCTCTCTCTCTCTCTCTAATCCAAATTTAAAAAACAGAATCTCAAAATAGCAAAATGGACCATTGAGAGGAGTCCAAGAGCCTGCCTCCATCTGTCGTTCCACATCTGGAAAAGATCAGTCTAATACCACTATTTCCCTCTACTTTCCGTTATTAAAGAAAGAAGATGACAAGTTCGCAATGTAAACAGAGCTTTTGAAAGCAGGAAAAAACAGAGAAGCAAAAGAGTGCACTGAAAAAGAGAGCTTTGAGAAACAAGAGAAAGGAGAAGCAATGAAGATCACGAGGGGATCTCTTTTCCTTCTTTCGATCTTTCTTTTTCTGTCAATCTTGCAAAGACCCACTTCCGCTAGCAGAAAGGTAAGCATTATATTGGCTTCGGAGGCTTCATAATGCTTAAGAGGCAATTTTAATTTCATTTAAAATGAACTTTCCATGACTTTTCTGATAAAAATCTGATCTGGGTTATCGCGTTTTCGACGTTTTATTTCATAATGTTGACTTCAATTGTTTTTAATCAATGGCTTAGATTGGAATTGCTGATGCATTTTCCTTTATTGGTATTCTCAGTCCTATGTTGTGTATTTTGGAGGGCATTCTCATGGTCCATCTGGTTCTATTGATTATGAGAGAGTCACAGATTCTCATTATGAGTTCTTGGGAACTTTCTTGGGGAGGTGAGGAATTACAGTAGCAACTTCAACTTCTATCGTCTCAGTTTTGTTTTTGAATTCTTGTGAACAGAGTACTTTCAAATGTCCTTTGATCCTCTTTGTTTCTTTGTCGCAGTAAGGAAAAGGCAAAAGACGCAATCTTTTACTCCTACACAAGACACATAAATGGTTTTGCAGCAAATCTTGAAGAGGAAGAGGCAGAAGAGATATCAAGTAAGCAACAATCCTATTTCATTTTTCTATTTCCCTTCCTGTTTTCTCAAATACATATCTTATTTCCCATATTCATGTGTTTCGATTGTCTTCTTTGTTTTCTTTCATTAGAACACCCGAAAGTTTTATCAGTTTTCTTAAACCAAGGAAGGAAATTACACACGACTCGGTCATGGACTTTCCTTGGACTAGAAAAAGACGGTGTAATTCATGCAGAATCGATATGGCACCAAGCAAGATTTGGCGAAGATACAATCATTGGGAATCTCGATACTGGTAAATTTCATGTTATTTGCTCCATAATTTTATTTGAGCTTTCTGCTTTCCATTAAAATACGATTTATTCACCTCCAGAAGATCTAAATCACCCCCCAAAATATAAAGTGGTAAATATTGTTAAACAAACACGAAAAGTGTCCTTTTTTTCCTGTGCTTCATTTTGTACCGAATCTTAGTTTTCATTATTCAAATAATAATAATAATAATAATAATAATAATAATAATAATAATAGGAGCAGATTCGGATGGGCTTTTGTGTACCATTGACAAAAATGCGCTGCTTGAATGGCATGCCATGTTTGGGAGGAGAAAATCACAATTTCACTTTGGAGCTAATGATGTCAGCTTATGAATAAGATTAAAATAAATAGAAGATAATAATTTAAAATATAAATAATGACGATAAAAATAAATATGATTAATGTCAAATTATCCCTTGGAAAAATTATTTTCAATTCCATGGATTCCAAAGTAAGTGATGAAACGCTCGGTGATTTTTCCAGAGTGTCGTCATATAGGCTATTGATTTGAAATATCTGGTCGACGGTCTGATGTTGAGAGGCTTGTTCTTAGTTAGTGCCAGCTGATTGATAATTTGATAGGTTCATGCACTGGGGATCTTGATTTCAGTGGTAAACGTGAAACTTCTTTCAGTTATAGGCAAGAACAAGCAGCCATGCTGTCTGACCTTGGCCTCACCCATCATGGTCCCATTTCCAAAAGTTTTGTCCATCTCCTCTCCGGCATTCCCCCACTGCTCTTTTCATGATAGCCCACCTGAGCTGTGGCTGACGGTACGCTTTTCAATCCCGGCCAAGATGGCATTCAAATCTACTAGACAGGTTGGCTGACTGTCACACAGCTCAGATGGGTCTCACCTGCTAAGGCATGTGGTAGTTTTTCATGCATTTCCAGACACACGATGTCATAATCTTTTTATAATCATGCTTCAAACCGGCCGCTACATCACCGATTAAGTAATTAGGCTATTCGTTTCGCCTACGCCAGAGCTTTTGAATTTAGATATTATTTAATAGCTTTTCATGCATTGTTTCATGGAAGATTCCTTCCTTGTCCTTTGACTCTAATTAATGCTTCTAGATCCAAATAATCTCAGCATGCATTTCAATATTCGAGTTTCAGGTGGCCCATTGGCGGGGGCCCACAACATAATTGCACGGATCCAATCAGAGTGCATCCTGTAGACACTCCATGATAAGAAGGCTTGATTAGCAATTAATGCTCCTAAAGTAGATGATTCCTCATACGCTGGTGTCTTGTTCATGTGAGCTGTGGATTTTGATTGGCCCACAAGATATTCTCCGTGTTTTCTTCTTAGAAGAAGTTGGGTGTGCACTAAATAAATGGGTTTTTACCATTGGCTGCTAATGACAGTGCTGAGCATTATTACAACCCCTAGTGATAGTATTTTGATCCTTCTCACGTTTTATCCATCTGGGTGTCTGTCTTTTCAAGTGATTGGACCACCTGAGATCCCCACTACGTTATCAAAAAGGTGTGGGCTTTTGATATAAAAAACAGTGGTGCTGAAATGTGCCAACCATTGACTAGTTTTGATAATGATATCTAGGTTGTCCAATTTATTTTTCGTTGTCAATCCCCATCGTGTTTGACATTTGCGTCCCCTTTGTTTGGTGGAGCTGTGGTCACTGATCAGGGGTGTGGCCAGAATCAGAGAGCTTTAACGATGATGGAATGGGACCAATTCCATCAAGATGGAGAGGAATCTGTCAGAATGACACCCAAGTTGGAGTTCGTTGTAACAGGTCAGTATTCCCCTCACCTTTCTCGTTGCCTCCCTTTAGAAAGAAATGCATTACTCAAGCTAAGCAAAAAATGTTTAACAAATTAAGCACTGTTTTGATGAAGCAAACTAAGTTGACTGGTTGCAATCATAGTCTGAAAACCTCTGAATTACTCAAGACTCACCTTTTACTATCTCAAAAGCTTCACCCTTTTATACAATGAGAATGACGTTGTCTTTTGAAAATAGATGAAAAATAATCTTATTAAGATAAGAGTTGATGTCACTCGTAAGACAAACAAGAAGTGAGAGGGAGGGGGCGACGGGCAAGGTGAAAGAGAGATAAGAAGTAATGTTTGTAACAAAGTGAATAAAAATAAAATAAATAAGCTTTTAAAATGAAAAGATATAAGCCAATGATTGAAAATGTAGACTAAAACAAGTATTAAACAGGATTTTTCTTTTTTCCCATTATTAAAAATTTTTATTTCACACTAAACAACACTTGCTATGACACAGGAAATTGCAATCAAAATTCACCCATGGTATCAAACTATTGGCTATGAGCTCAAATTATCCAGCCGAGTAGTTGGCTCAAATAGACATCTCATGAATCTGAGTTAGTTGAGTCAGTGAGTTATAAAACCGTGGACTTACAATCGGAAAAAATTGATTAGACATCAGATACTGTCTTCAAAAAGAAAAACTAGCATATTTTATTCTATGAAATAAACCCAAGGCAACTAAAGTAGTGGAACCTTATCTGAATCTTGTGGGCCAATCATAGGAAGTGGCGAACATAAGAAAGATGGGATTCGCTACCCAATTTTTGATACATGGACCTTTTCCCATATTCCCTTAGTATCAGAATAATACAGTTTTATTCTATTCCAATGCCGAAAGTTAAAAAGTGAAAGTTATAAGGAGATTGGTTCTCGTATCCCATATCCCATTGTTGGACCACTGAATGACAGCCTACCTGCAGGGGTGTGAATTTCATCCAACCACTCCCAAATATTGATATTAGATGAGGATGTCTTGTGGTGCATGTATCAACTTCATTGGGTATATCATTGTTGGAAAATATTTCTTTGTAAAGGATTTACCAATGAAACCTCTTTGTTTAGGTTCACCTTAATGTCATAATTAAATCAAAGTTAATTACTATACTTATCTTTATCCATTTAACTATAATTTCAAAAGTCATCTTTATCAGCAAGTCAAACAGGTGTTATCACAGGAAAAAAGTGAGTTTTTATTGCTGTCTGCTTGAGTTTTCACTTAAGATGACTTTTTGAATTCTAGGTATGTAAGAGTTCAGTACAGTGGTTGGTTTGGATTGAATCAAACATATTATGGTAAGAGACCAACGGAAATTTTTCATAAAAACTTTGATAAAAATGATTACATAAATATATTTCTCATCTTTTTTTTATTATTTATGTCCAATGTCCCAATGGTTATTTTAATTCTTGTTTCCATCGTATGGTCAATTTGCCTGTTGACTAATCCAACTGCTTTTATAACAAAGTGCATGGTTGGATAGCATGAATCACATGTTCCAAAACTTTTTTGTGGATGGCAACTTCGTGTCCAAATGGTTGGGCACTGGCATTTTTTATTAAAAAATAAGATGCATTGTCTTAATGGGTGTGGAGCAATCTTTGGGAAATGGACTGGTTCATTACCAAACAAAGGTTGCCTTTTGATTATAAAAATGTAGTGGAGAAACCCAACCCCCCATGCACCCCCTTTTTCCTGCATGTCTAAGCTCTCTGCTGACACATTTATCATGGCAAATGGCTCTAATCCTAAAGAGCAGCTTGAAAGGAGTGAGATATCAAAATCATATCTGTGGATTAGCCACAACAATTTTTAGAGTTGTCTTACTCTTCAGCATAAAACAAAGATTTTCGTTTATTTGATGTGGGGGAAAAACACATGTTCCGGAAATGGCAGCACCATCCCTAATCATGGAGATGGAGGACCCCTTCATCAACACCTACTTTTCTGTACAAAAGGAAAAGGTAGTAAATAAATTCCGGGCGCTTTTTATGGCGAGGAGGAATGTTGACATCAGCCAACTGCAAAAAAGTACCCATTTGCAAAAGAGGCTGCCCATTTATAATTGGACCATGATAAAATGAACCCACCACCCACTGTAATAATAGTGGAGGGCCTACTATTACCCACGCACAGTGGTCATTGTTGGCCTAAAATAGCTGGTGTTTTTTGTTGTAAATATACAAATTTGGAGTGGATTTAAAGATCATAGAAAATAAATAAAGATAAAATAGATGTATCTGAATAGTAAATTAATGAGTGATGATTAAATACATATAGGTAATGTTGAAAAAATATATATATCAAAGATAGTGGAATGTCATTTAAGAATAACTTTTACACCTTTTTACTTTGGGATGATGCATCCAAGCACACTATTAGCATAGTTTCTTTGATTGCCATATATTTTAAATGGACAGAAATGAGTAGGTAGTATTGACGATAGTGAGCACATCATATGGACAAAGTCAGACTCCCCAATAATTATTATGGTGGTGGCGTATCCATTTAATCATATTCCTTTATAATTCCCATATAAGAGCTCATGTGATCCTGACATGGACTTTATTTATGGAGCCACTGTCTGCCACTCTTGATACTACCATTGGCAACGAAATGACAGTAGCATTGCACATGTCTGCTACCAAATGCAGTTGAAATGCTTGGCTAACTAATGGGTTGAAAGGACCGAAAGCTCGAATGGACTGTCCAAAGGAGTGGCTGTAAATGAGCAAGCTATTTAATTTTTGATCCTACGGAGAAATGAGGGCATCATACCTCCCTTGACGCAATAAATTTTAGAAGAAATGGAAATTTGCTGAAAGGGTTGTTTGGTTGGGGAGAGGGAAATTAATAATTGAAAATATAGACTTTTTATTTCTTTTCTATCTAACCGAACAACCCCAAAATGAAAAAAAAAAAAAAAAAAAAAAAGACGTCAACATTTAAAAGTGATGGAAGTCCTATTTGACGTGTATAGTGATGGATAATCGGTACATATATTCTAGTCCCTAGAATTTCTTGCACCTTAGGCACAAGTGAACTCTTGATCTCGAGTTCGATTTGGATTTTGAAAAATCTGTATCGCACCCACCTTCATGCATATAATATTCTATATGTTAGGACTACATGGAAAGCACAAACATTTATATAATCTTTCTATTAAATACGTGACTGCCACACCTTTTAAAATCCAACCTTCCCAAAATCCAAAACATTTGTAAGGGTTTCTCGGAGTCGTTCGAATTTCGAGTCGATGCATGAATAGGGTCTGCATTTGACCTAATCCCTCACACTTTCCAAGTGGCCATCGCATCTGTGTGAGATGTCCAACTACGTGACAGATGGACAGATGTAGATGTCTTCAGTATAAATTCACTGAACCTTTTTCCCATTGGCATTAGTTAGGTTCTAACAAATCTGTTTGTCAGTCAAATGATGCAAATCGTCTTTATAAAGAGTCAATGAACACTTCTCTCAGGTCACCATCAGTTGATAGAGATGTGGACTGGTTAACAGTTTTGCTTTAGGCGTATTCCATCGGCACATGTGTGCAGTGTACCGTGCTTGTTCAATGCTTATGAATTTGATCCTTTCAATAGTAAATTTCAGGCCCCAAGAAGTCTTGAATCTCTGACCCTAGCTAGCACACTGGTATAAATGAACAGGGTATACTGATATTAGACATCCCAACAGGCTGTCTGGATATGTGAAAAGGGAAATAAATTTTCATTTTAGATGCTGTTTTTGCTGTCATTGTAGCAGCCCCACCCCAGCTTTTTTTCTTCCCCTTGTGGCTTTTCCGATGGTTCTACATAACTATCGTCCTCCTTAGCTCATTAAGGGCTGCATTAAAACCCCAGCTGCCTCGGACTAAAGAGGACAATACTTTGAAGTTGAATAAGGAAGAAAAAGCCCTGTCAGTTGAGATGAGATCTCTATAATCATGAACTCTACTTCTTATATCATAACAAGTCTGCTTATTTTATCCTTATCCACTTATTTAGTAAATCCCTTCTCGTACCATTTTATCTCTTTTTTAAACATATATAGAAGTAGTCACATTCCAACCATCCAACAAGGCCCTAGAAGAAGGGCGTAAGGTGTAATTTGTTTCTTAGCGTTCACAATGTGAATAGGTCAATAAATGAAAGAAGATCCAAATTGAAATTTAAGCATGGTACAGGAAGCTGATTGGGGCAAGATACTTCGACGAGGGCTACAAGTCGTATGGAGGCCTAGTCAATGGTTCGGACTGCTCCCCACGTGACAAAGAGGGCCACGGAACCCACACCCTATCAACGGCCGGCGGCCGCTTCGTCCCCGGTGCCAATGTCTACGGCTACGCCAATGGGACCGCCAAAGGCGGCTCGCCGAATGCCCGCGTGGCCGCCTACAAGGTCTGCTGGACGCCGATCAACGGCAGCGAATGCTTCGACGCTGACATCGTGGCTGCGTTCGATCTAGCTATCCATGATGGGGTCGACGTGCTGTCGGTGTCTCTTGGCGGAGACCCCAGCACTGACTACTTCAACGATGGCGTGGCCATCGGATCATTCCACGCCGTCAACCATGGGATCGTCGTCGTCTGCTCCGCAGGGAATTCAGGGCCAACCCCGGCGACGGTGTCGAACACGGCGCCGTGGATCATGACGGTGGGGGCCAGCACAATGGACAGGGAATTCCCATCATACGTTGAGCTGGGGAACAACAAGCGCTGCAAGGTCAGTCCCAATTTCCTTAACCGCCACCAACAAATAACGGCCAACGGTTTGGCTGGCCTTAGCTCAGCTCTGGGTTTTGACTTCCCTTCGTGGGGACTAGACCTCGACCGTCGGATTGATGAATAACCAACGAGTTGATCGTGACAGTCGGATTCAAGCAGCCAACCAACTTTGAAATCAAACGGTCTGGAATGACTGCGTGTGGACCCCACCTGTCAAGATCAAAGTCGCGTGAGCTGCAAAATGTCACGTCACGCGCGGGGTGACAGAATTCCACACTTTGGGTGACCGAGTAATTGATGATTTAGTGCACCAAATTGCGGTCATTGCTCATTGGTTGACCGAGTAACCGACTGCAACGGTGTCCAGCTTGTCATTTTCATATGTCTGTGTGTTAATTAAATGCAAATCGACCATCCCGCCTATGAACTATTTTATTGATTTCAAGACGTCAACAAGACGTCAAGATCATCTTGGCCAAGACTTTTATATGGGCTTCGACATTCAGAACAAGAGATCTTTGTGGGCTTCAACATTATTTAAAACAGTCTTTTGGACCCATGTTATGAATTTTTAATTATTTTCATTCACTTAGGACTCTAATCAAGGAAATTTTTAAAATTATAGAAATTGTAGAAATATATATATAATAATTGTTTTAAATTTAATTGTTAGCATGGATGGTCCTGTATTGTTTACAGCCTGGGCCTGCGTTTGAGTTATATATTTGCAAAAAAGCTTCCAAAGTGGCCGGTAATTTTGGTTGAGTTGGCCAAAATTAATACGGTATCAAGTTAGATACCAGCCTATTATTCTATTCCTATCTTATGCTTCGTTTCAGGTTTATCTACATCTTGAGTTCTACCCACACAACGGTGGTGGGACCCACTGGGGTGGCCCACCTGAATGCACCATCAAACCCATTGGATTGGTCGGCCATGGCGTCCCAAAAATCAGACTAATCATGAGCGTTCACATTCTTATGTTGCTTCCATGTTCATGTGTGGCAGGGGCAAAGCTTATCCAACAAAGTGCTGCCTCAGAAGTTGTATCCTCTGATCAGCTCCGTCGATTGTCAGGCCAAAAATGCAACGACTCATGATGCGTAAGATGAAATCCCATCTCATGGTTGAGGTCTGCCAATCTCCAGTTGTTGTTGGGGTGTGTCAATCTTCAGCAAATCTCAAACATTATCAGATGATATTGAGATTTCCGTTTAGATGGACGGTCCGGATTCCAATGCACAGCACCTGATGACTGAAGCCAAAATTCTACACATTTCACAGGCTGTGCCAATACAGCATTGTCGTGTATATGAAACCATGATTTTTGTCTTCTTCTTTATTTTTATTTTTGTAGAAAGCTATGCTACGTTGGATCATTGGACCCCAAGAAGGTGAAAGGGAAGATTGTTGCCTGCCTACGTGGCATCAATGCCAGAGTGGAGAAGGGGGAGGCAGTCCGCCAGGCAGGGGGAGCTGGGATGATCCTGGCCAATGATCTGACTAGCGGAAATGAAATCCTGGCCGATGCACATGTGCTCCCTGCCACACACATCTCAGCTGCTGATGGCCTTGCTCTATTCTCCTACATCGACTCAACCAGGTTTGTTGGATCGTATTCACTGGGGGCCCAACCAACCGATCCATATCCATATATTTGCCCCCTACTCGATTCACAGCCAATTATTTCACACATTGAAGTGGACCCCACATTTCTAAGCTTTTATCCCCCCATTTTAGTTCATATTAACATTTCCATCCTCCTGATTGTTTTGTAGGGAGCCCGTGGCCTACATCACCGCCCCGAGAACGAATCTGGACACGAAACCAGCACCGTTCATGGCGGCTTTCTCATCCCAGGGGCCCAATCCTGTTGTTCCTGAGATACTGAAGGTTGTAAACTGATCTCATCCGTTAAATTTCATCTACCCCAGCCTATTAGGTTGTTGATTGGGCTTCTCCGCACATGATTTTACACAATTGATTATTGGGCCTTTTGATTGCAGCCCATATTGCATGTCCAGCCTTGCTTGTGGATGCATTTCTTGGGCTCATTCTTTTTGAGGCCCGCTGATGATCTGATCATTGGGTTTGTGCAGCCTGATATTACAGCACCAGGATTGAGCATTCTTGCAGCCTACAGCGGCGCATCGAGCCCCACGACTCTCGACTTCGATGACCGCCGGATCCCTTTCAACGTCATATCCGGCACATCCATGTCGTGTCCACATGTTTCCGGCATTGTGGGCCTCCTCAAAACACTGCATCCGCACTGGAGCCCAGCTGCCATTAGGTCAGCAATCATGACTACTGGTAAGAAAACCAAATTCTCCTTCAATTTCCATTCCACAAAAAGCTTCCAAAATTTTGGGCTCATTCCCCTGACTGCTACATGAACTTTCACAGCTAGGTGTAGGGACAATATGGGCCGCCCCATGGATAATTCTTCATTCATCAGGGCCACACCCTTCAGCTACGGCGCCGGCCACGTCCGGCCCAACCGTGCTATGGACCCTGGCCTAGTCTATGACCTGACCACCAAGGACTATGTCCATTTCCTATGTGCACTAGGCTACAATGCCACAGAAATGGCAGCGTTCACGGATCGATCTTATCGATGCCGGCTGAGCAGAAGGTCCACCATCTTAGACCTTAATTACCCATCAATCACTATCCCTAAACTCACTAAGCCAACCACAGTCAAACGAAGACTCAAGAATGTTGGTTCACCAGGCACTTACACAGCCCATGTCAAGGGGCCTAGGAGTGTACTGGTCTCGGTCGAGCCCGAGAGCCTCGTTTTCAACAGCGCCGGTGAAGAGAAGGCGTTCACCGTCAAGTTGACACCTAAACGGCGGTTGGGGGGTGGCTATTTTTGGGGGAAGCTGGTGTGGTCTGATGGCGTGCACTATGTGAGAAGTCCCATTGTAGTCGCATGAGAAGGAATGTAAACGATGGGCCCATCTTCTTGGGCCCCCAATGGCTTCTGCCCTGGTTCACGGAATTGAACTAGGATTAGGATCTTTTCTTTTCTATATCCATTTTGCCTTTTTTGCTAATGAGGTTGCCAGCATGTGCTGACCGGTGCAGAGAAGCTGTGGTACTGTAACTGACCATTTTCTTATTGCCACCATAAGTTGTGGTGGTCCAATAATCAAACTTAAGGATGATGGTGTTTTGAGTTCCAATTTTCAATTTTTGAAGGTGGAATGTGCAATTTGAAGATCCTGTTGCAATGTGAGAATCTTGCTGTAAATGTTCTCTCTGGTTCCACAGATGTAAAACTGGCGTTTTGAGAGAAATCCAGACGCAGTTTATGGATCCCGCCAGCATGATCATTGAATACTTGACAAGAAACAAAAAGGAAAATCTTTGGATTGGAACAGGAGCAGCATAGCTCAACAAGTTCTTATTTGCTGATTCAAAATCTATTTTAATTTGGGTGCCCAATAGTAGAGAAATTTAGGAGCACTCCATCAGTCACATCATCTGTATCGTTTCCATTCCTATTTCCTTCTCCCCAACCAAGCGGCCGCGGAAAGTTAAAAAAGACAGGTTCAACAGCAACGAGTACGAATAGATGGTTCCGACTTCTACAATTACAAAGGAAGTACGGATCAAAGTCAGGTCACGAGTCTTTCCTTGTTCGAGAAACACTCGTGAGAATTGAAGACTCAGATCCTCCTTGGATTTCCACTGACACAAGGCGCCGTCAACTTGACTTGAGAGTGAGAAATGAGTCAGAAGAGCAGTGGGGAAGTTGAATACGTACGGCGCGTCGCTGCACTTCCTTTCCTTCTCCAACAAGGTGGCCTAGAGTCTCCTTGAGGAACAATCAACGCTAGCAAGAGTGAGAGGCATTCCATCTGCACTTCTAAAGGGTAAGCACCAGCATTCTTGGTAGCTGCATGCACTATCAATTTCTAGATTTCCAACTCCTTTTTAGCTGCTCCCCATTTGCAGTAGCAATGTCGTCCACCTGCTGCCATGGCTCCAACTCTTCTGCAGAGTATTCCAGCTTCGAAGCGATAATGAGTACTGCAACTTCAGCTTTGATTTTGGCATGCGCAGCTGCTATGGCTGTAGTGAAAAGAAACATCAGACGCAAAAGCCAAAGCCCATACCCCCAACCTTGGACGATGAGGCCTAAGCTTATGGACTCGATTTTTCTAGCAACTGACGCAGACTGCATAAATCAACTACGCATGAGTAAGTCTGCATTCATGAAACTGCTCTCAACCCTCAAATGCCGTGGTCTGCTAACAGACACTCCACCGATGACATTCGACGAGCAGCTAGTTTTTTGCATCCCGTTCTAGCCCACAATGTGGCCGACCAGGCGTTGGGTCACCGTTTTATACAAAGCGGGGAGACAGTAAATCCACGCTTCAACAGAGCACTGCATGCGATTAATCGCCTATTTCCAGACTTCATGAAGAGATCAAGTAGTGAAACTCCCTCAAGGGTTTTGTCAAATCCTGAATGGGCCCCGTACATACAGGTAAGTCTCCAGTAATGGGTAGTTCACACTTTACAATTTCATAAGAAATATTCGCAATTCATAACCAAAAGGGGGAGTTTGTATTGCAAGAAAAGAAATCAAACTCTCCGGGGAAAAAAAAAAAAAACAAAATTTCTCATTCTTCAACGTGATATATATTTATCCTAATAATTTCAATATTTTTCATTACCTACCATCTATCTTTCTCATTTCGCACTTTATCCATTTTGTCTTTTTAGATAGTTTAGTTGGGTGTAAAAAGGTGCTTATGTATGTGTGCGTAGTGCCAGGAAGAATGTACCGCAGAAAAGACAATAGCATGAATACATATATACTAGTAAGAAATGAATTTAAAAATGTAGAGAAATAATTGAAGAGATTGACATAAATGATTGAAAGATAAAAATTAATGAATGTACACCAGTGTTTGGATTTAGTTGGGGCGCAATGTAACAAGAGTGTGTAGCACCCAACTAAACATACTCTGTTCAAACATCATTTTTCCACATACTCATATCATTTACATTTGGAAAAGATCTGTAAACTAACATTAGAGAACTGAATTTCTGTCTTAGGATTGCATTGGAGTAATAGATGGTACACACATACCAGCATTTGTGCCAGTGGGGGAGCGGAGAGAGGGTGCCTTTTGCTCTGATTCGCAACTGCTGCAAAGCGCCCTGAACCGTGACTTCAGTGGATTGAAAGCACCTAAAAGTAACAAATCTAAATCCCATCGGCGCATTTAATAGCAACATGCAACCATTGTAAACTCGTGCTGTATTATCTAGTGGATGATAGTTCCACGCATCTACCGGGCCTTATGGCACCTTACCGTGGAGTCAAATATCATTTGAATGGATGCCAGACGCGTCATGAACCAAGAAACAAGAAAGAGCTGTTTAACCGTAGACACTCGTCCCTGAGAAATGCAATTGAGAGATGTATTGGCCTTTTGAAGTCTAGGTTCCCGATCTGAAAGGTAGCCCCACAATACCCCGTTCGGGTGCAGGTGAAAATGGTGTTATCATGCATTCTTCTCCATAACTTTGCGATGGAGAAAGAGAGTGGGGATAATGGTTCTGCATTCGAAGGGGAAGAACGGTCAGAACCATCCATCAGAGACGCTCGCATTGAGAGGCAATTGCAGAGAGCTGTGCTCCTAGCTGAACGGCGAGTTTGGAATGCAAAGCGGGATGAGATTCCTGAGCAAATGCGGGTGGACCATCGAACTCGGCGCACCCCTACATAGACTATTCCAAGCATTAATGTGGGCTGATTTATTTTTTGAAATTTGTTTTGTGGATTGTGCATGATTCAATGGTTGGACCAGTGTCAGTTTCGCTTTGTTTTGATGTGGCTGTTTGAACTAGCGGCGGGAGATGTTTTGTGGCTGTAAAGAGGTTCTGCCTTGCCACAGTTACAAATGAAGAAAATACAAACTGTTATCATGATGTCCCATGCACCCATCTAAATGAAGTCTATAGTTCTAAGGCGTCGAAAAGAAAAATAAAATAAAAACGCAAGTCAAGCGCAGTTGCGTTTGCCGGGAGTCGAACCCGGGTCTATTGCTTGGAAGGCAATTATCCTAACCGTTGGACTACAAACGCCGTTGCATAAGTAAATCCACCGATATTGATTTAGTCGTTTTAGACCCAATCAATCAATCCCCATCCCAACCCGGTTAAAATCATTATTTAAAATTAAAATTTGAATCATGGATGTAATTGAAAGATATAAATCTTTCACAATCTAAGAAAGAGAACACAAATATGACATCTCTTGGTGTTGATATAAATAAGAGAAATCGAAATTTGAAAAAGTGAACAAGACTAAACATGGACCAATTCTCTGCCAAACCAAAATGTACTGTAGGGGCGCAACTTGAGATCCGCCTGACCCACCTGTTTGGGTTTATTAGTTTTGAATTTGGGTTGAACTCAACCTGAATTGTAATATGAGTTGAGTTTGAGTTTAGAGTTG